>SKCR01032011.1:0-189473 GCA_019454045.1 Zanthoxylum bungeanum
ATTTGGCAAATGGATGTCAAACGGCTTTTTAAATGGATTTCTTGATGAAGAAATCTATATGGAACACCAGAAGGTTTCACGTCTAGCGAAACCTCGGGTATGGTATGTAAGCTTAAGAAGTCCATTTATGGACTTAAACAAGCTTCACGAAGTTGGAATCTTCGATTCGATGAGATTATTAGATCGTCTGGTTTTCTCAAGAATTCGGAAGAATCCTGTGTGTATCAGAAGGCCAGTGGGAGCATGGTCGTATTTTTAGTCCTATATGTTTGACATCCTAATCATTGGGAATGATTTAGGTATGTTACAAAGCGTCAAAGCGTACCTCTGTAAGAATTTCTCCATGAAGGACCTGGGAGAAGCTTCCTATGTTTTAGGGATAAAACTCTATAGAGATAGACAAAGGAGGCTGATTGGGTTATCCCAATCAACGTACGTAGATAAGATTTTGGAACGGTATAGTTTTGGTAACTGTAAGACATCAAACATACCGTTCAGACATGAGATTCATCTTTATAAGAAGATGTGTCCACAAACAAAAGATGAGAAGGTTAGAATGTCTAACCAACCTTATGCTTCGTGTTTGGGTAGCATAATGTATGCCATATTATGTACGAGGCCTGATATCAGTTTCGCTGTTAGCGTAACCAGTCGATATCAGTCCAATCCAGGTAATGACCATTGGATGGCCATTACACATATCCTAAAGTATCTTAAAGGTACTAAGGATAAGTTGATTATATATGGAGGAAACGAACTGCAAGTTAATGGGTATACAGACTCCGATTTCCAATCGGATCCCGATGATAGAAAGTCTACATCTGGATTTGTCTTTACCCTTAACGGAGGTGCAGTTTGTTGGAAGAGTTCCATACAGGGATCGACAGTTGATTCCACCACTGAGGCGGAATATATTGCAGCTTCTGAAGCTGCAAAAGAGGCTGTGTGGATAAAGAACTTTATCACAGAATTGGGAGTTGTCCCAAGTATCGAGAATGCGATTCCGTTATACTGTGATAATACTGGAGCCATTGCGCAAGCAAAGGAACCGATGGCGCATCAGAAGTCGAAGCATATGGAACGCAAGTACCACATCATTCGAGAGATTGTGTCGCGAGGGGATATTGTCGTGTGCAAGGTACCGAGTGAAGATAATGTAGCAGACCCACTGACGAAGGCCATACCTCCGAAGTTGTTTGATAAACACGTGGAGTCGATGGGTATTAGATACAATCGATATTGGCACTAGAGCAAGTAGGAGATTTTGTTGGGGTTGGTGCTCAGAGCGCCAATTCCCGGTTGTATTTCTGTTAAATACTTCTGTAAAACATTATTATTATGAATAATATATGCAGTTTCTAAAATATAATCTATCTTTCTATATGGTAAAGACGTAATGACCCTAGAATGATTAGTCATGATACAGTTGCAAAAGCGTCGCAACGGACATTGAGTAGTATCATGACGTTGTCATTCTCAGACAGTTTGGTCAAGGTTTACACTACTTGGTCAGTATAGTAAACCCGTTGAGACCGGTACATGTCGTATACTGGAATATATGATTCCAATGGTTTCTCAATGAACCATAAGTCTTGGAGACTAGTATAGACGTGTAGGTGTTTATAGCGGATAAACACTGAACGACTCACCGAAGATTCTTAATGGATGGTACACCAGCGTCAATAAGAATCTTCTTGGGTTGAGTAGCACTTGTGATTCTTAGACTTGAGATACCATTGTGGGCACATGAGACATCTTCTACACTTAGACGGCAGTCACGTCACCGATCTATTAGATCAGACCTCCGCCTGTTCGTTGGGTGTAGATAGATCCTCAGGGTGTCCTATGTGTATCAAGATAGGATCCGTCAGTTCTGTGTATTAGAGCATAGGTAGTCCATATGATTAGCAATCAGATAAATCCATGGGCCCGTGGTAAAGTTTAGAAGCTAGTTCTAAACATTCTTTTGAGATTGCTAATAGAATAGTCGACTGGATAATCCCGATAGAGATTTGACGTTTACATCTATATCTCTGAGATTTATCCGGATACCTGTGACGGAGGAATTATACATTTGCCATGACCTCGACCTGTATGGTTCAGCGAGATTATCCGTGATCGTCATAATCTACGGGTGGATAGATTATGGACACGAAATTAGATTTCGTGACGGATATACCTGAACCTAGAGAGTCTCAATAATGAAACATACTCGTAGAGCACTAGAGCAACATTAATAAATAATAATGATTATTTATAAAGTCGTTTAAAGGTTAGACGCAAGATACGTGCTAAAGAGACTAGATAGTCATTTGCCTAATTATTGTGTATTTACATTTAATACTTGATTAATTTAAATACTTATTAATTAATAGTCAAAATGAGTTATTTGACTTTTATCCTAAATGAAATATGTTTTTAATATTTAATGTAAATATTATACATATATTTATATATTTGTATTTGATTAATTAATTAATTATTTAATTGTTAAATGATTAAATTAATTAAAATATAAATATCTTATGTTAGGATTTAAGTAAATGACATTAGTTGCAATTTTTGACTTAAATAAATATCTATAAAGTAGTTTTAGATATTTGTATTAAGATAACAAATGCATTTGAAATGAATTGAAATGAAAACTTGAATTTCTATGCCTTGTAAATTCGGCCAAGGCTTATTTACACAAGTATAAATTATTTTCATTTGCTTTTCATTTAGTTTAATCTAATACACTTTTACAAAAGAGAGACACCATTGAAGAAACCAAAAGAAAGCTTGAGAAAGAAAGAAAACTTCAAAAGCTTGGAATTTAGTAAGTTTTTCAAACTTGCTATTAGTAAGGAATATGTTCCTTAGGTTCTAGGCTTTAATATATGATATTCTTAGGATGTTTCTTTCTTGTTCCTTGTGGTTTTTGATGATGGAAGTTTTGGAGAAGTGTGAAGCATGTGTAATGAAGGAAGTGTTGTGACTATTGTAGTTATAACTATTCTTTTAAGGTTTTTGAAACCATGTTGCTAATCTAGAGTTATTGACCCACTCTTTAAATGACCTAGATTTGATCTTGAGTTGTTTCATTGTGTTGAGACTTGGATTGGATGGAAGAATGATGATTGAAGTAATTGATTTAATGTATTTGGTCTAATTGTCCAATTGTGGAAATTGAAAAATTAGGGTTCTTAACTAATTCCAAATTTGGGGCTTTTCATATATGTTGTGTATTTGTGTGTGTATATGATGCATATAAAGTTTCATGATCATTGGATTACATCTTGATGTGTTTTGATGCATGAAATGACAAAAGGCACAAATTGCCCCCCCTTTGGTGCTCTCGGCCAAGAATTTAGATTTAGGGATTTTTGTTGCTTTTGGTGTTTTGATGTTTTGAACATGCTAAGTTCATCTTAGAAATGATTTAGAATCATTCAAAATTGATTAGATCAATTTCGGACTAAAATGGACAAAAATACAAAGCAAGAGTAATTTGGTAAATTCACTTGAATATGATTCATTTGAATTTTATTTCATAATTTGATTATTGGAATATTAAATAAATATGTTTATTTAATTAATCCGAGAAAAAGTTTTGAAATCTGAAAATCGGATTTTCACCGCTTCCGCTGCGTTACCGGATTCACCCCCTAAAAACCCCTACAGAAACATCACAGTACCGGTCTTTCGTGGAGAAAACCGAAGAATTTTGGTGGGGCAAACTTCAAACAGTGGCAGAGCAAAATGCTATTCTACCTGACAACTCTCTAGTTGGCTAACTTCCTTAAAGATCCTCCAGATCCTGTGGATGGTGATTTGGAAACAGCCAAGGAACCGTTAGAACAGACATGGTCGTCTGGAGACTTCCTGTGCAAGAACTACCTCTTGGGGTGGTCTTGACAATACCCTGTACAATGTGTACCAATGCATGACTTCTGCGAAGATTCTCTGGGAATCTCTCGAGAAGAAATACAAAACCGAGGATGCTAGACAAAAGAAATTTATCGTGGGTAGGTTCCTGGACTATAAGATGGTAGATTCAAGGATAATGATGTCTCAGTTGGGTGAACTGCAGTTGACCATTCATGAAATAATGGATGAATGTATGAAACTCTGTGAGACGTTTCAAGTTGCCACCATAATTGAAAAGTTGTCTCCATCATGGAAGGACTTCAGGAGCTATCTGAAACACAAAAAGAAGCAGATGAGCCTTGAAGACCTTGGAGTTTGATTGAGAATCGAAGAGGACAACATGAAGTCCGAGAAGGCCAGCTACAAGACTATGGAGTCTAAGGCCAACATCGTCGATGGTGTAAACGGTAACAAGAAGAGAAATAACAGTGGAGTTGATTCTTCCCAAGCGAACAAAAAGTTCAAGGGGAAGTGCTACAACTGTGGAAAAAGCGGTCATATGTCAAAGGACTACAGAAACAAGACGTTTCAAGACAAGAGCAAGAAAAAGAAAAATGAGGCCTATGTCACTGAAGATGAGCAGCTGACTGATAAGATCTCAGAGATGAATCTATCAGCAGTGGTAACTGAAGCCAACTTGGTTGGGAATTCGAGAGAATGGTGGGTAGACACTGGGGCTACTCGTCATATCTGTACAGATAGCAATATGTTTTTCTTGTATCAGAAGGTCGATGGCGGTGATCATCTGACAATGGGAAACTCGTCTACCTCTAGAGTGGTTGGACAAGGCACAGTGGTTCTGAAGATGACATCCAGAAATGAGCTTACATTGAAGAATGTATTGCATGTTCCAGATTTCCGGAAGAACTCGGTCTCGGGCTCCCTCCTTAGCAAGGCTTGTTTTAAGCTTGTGTTTGTTTCTGACAAGTTTGTAATGACTAAGTATGATGTGTATGTAGGAAAAAGATACCTCACCGAGGGCCTTTTCAAACTCAATGTAATGACTGTCAATCGTGCTATTAATAAAGCTAGTACTTCTGCTTATATTATTGAGTCACAAAATGTATGGCATGAGAGGTTATGACATGTTAATTACGATACAATGCGTAAATTAATTAACATGGATCTTATACCTAAATTTATAATTGATAGCCAACATAAGTGTGAGGCATGTGTTGAAGCAAAAATGCATAGAACATAATTTCATTCCATAAAACACAGTTCTGAACCCTTAGAACTTGTACACACTGACGTGTGTGATATGAATATTGTGCAAACAAGAGGCGGTAAAAAGTACTTTGTCACTTTTATCGATGATAACACAAGATTCTGTTATGTGTATTTGCTGAGGAGTAAATATGAAGCTATTGAGAGCTTTATACACTATAAGAATGAAGTTGAAAATCAACTTGGTAAGAAAATCAAAAGAATCAGGAGTGATAGAGGTGGTGAATATGTTTCACCATTCGATGAATATTGTTATGTGCACGAAATTATTTACGAAACCACTGCTCCTTATTCTCCTCAATAAAACAGGATTGCTGAGCGCAAAAACCGAACGTTGAAGGAAATGATGAACGCCATGTTGACAAGTTCTGGATTACCCCAGAACTTGTGGGGGGAAGCCTTGTTTTCCGCGAACTACGTTCTGAACAAGCTTCCTCATAGGAGATTGGACAAGACACCATATGAGTTGTGGAAGGGTCATGTACCTTCCTACAAATACCTAAACACTACAAGAAAAGACCGATTTAGCGACGGAAAATAGCGACAGATTAATCTGTTTCAAAAGTTAGAAACGGAATAGCGACTGAATTGAAATGAATTACAGCATTAGTGACGGAATTTAACGACGGGACAAAATTCTGTAACTAATAGTGGCAGGAATAAAATAGCGGGAAAAAAGCGACAGAATAGAGACGAATTATTGAGTCCGTCTCTATGTTTTACGACGGAATTTATATTCCGTCTCTAAATAGAGACGTAAATGAGACGGAATTCAATTCTGTCTCTAAATAGCGACGGAATTACATTCCGTCTCTAAATATAGCGACGGAATTACATTCCGTCTCTAAATATAGCGACAGAAATATTATGCCGTCGCTATTTATAGCGACGGAATTTCATTCCGTCTCTATTTAGAGACGAAATAATCTTCATGTTGCTATATTTAGAGACGAAATGTAATCCCGTCGCTATATTTAGCGACGGAATGTATTCCCGTCGCTATATTTAGTGACGTAATGTATTCCCGTCGCTATATTTAGCGATAGAATGTATTGCCGTCGCTAAATATAACGACGCGATTACATTCCGTCTCTAAATAGGGACATAATATTATTTTCGTCGCTATATTTAGAGACAGAATTAGTTTCCGTCGCTATAAATAGCGACAAAATTATTTTTCCGTCGCTATTTTTAGAGACGAAATTAAATTTCTGTCTCTAAATAGCGACAAAATTTAAATCCGTCACTAAATCTATATAGATAAATCATATTTTTCTTTTCCTCCTAACCCTAAATCCCTCGAATTTCTTTCCCGCAAATTTCTCTCACTCTCGGTCGCTCTAAATCTTAGGGGGGTGTATTCAATTGAGATTTTAAAAGACTATTTTTCGATAAATAAGTCCAGCAGATTTTAAAAGACATTTAAAGAATGTAATGACTT
Source organism: Zanthoxylum bungeanum (assembly GCA_019454045.1). NCBI lineage: Eukaryota > Viridiplantae > Streptophyta > Magnoliopsida > Sapindales > Rutaceae > Zanthoxylum > Zanthoxylum bungeanum. Next base: position 6,578 of record SKCR01032011.1, read on the forward strand.
ATAACATTTTATGATATTTATTTTAATAAGGATTTTTTACTTATAAGATTTTAAAAGATTTATATCATAAGAATTTGTCATATTTGAAATGACTATATATAGATTTTTTTTTTTTTTAAACAGATATATGGAATGGAACAAAACAAAAAAAAAAAACTAAAGAAAGTCGATTGGTTCAAGCTGTGGATATTTGCATCAACAATAACAGAAAATAGAATCATATGAAATATAACCATAAATAAAAATGAATATTTAAAATCATGAATTAATGAAAAAGATAACAAAGAAATGATATTTTGAAAGAAAAGCAAAAGCCAATATAATTTTTCATGGTCTTTTAGTAGCCAATTTGATGTAACTTCATGTCCTCCTAAGTAGCATTTCTCCACATATCTCAAGTCATGCTAGCCCTTCATGTGTTAGCATCTTCTCGTTGCTGCTCTTGGGTTTGCACAATAGGTTCAAAATTATCTTCTTCATTAACCGATAATAATAAAGATGAATAGTCGTGGATTTGTTTTTTCTCTTCCCTTTTCCATGGAACATTTGATCCTGGTTTTTTGAATGGTGGGTTGTTGAATATGTTATTCCAAGAAATACAGTTGATTTTCTGCACTCTTGAGAATTTCCTCAAATCTGTTGTAAAATCATTTATTTCACTTCCATGTGGATCGATTTTAGTTTATCAGGAGCTGAATTGATGACTTCTTCGGCTGTTATTAAATCTTGGGATGTGATGTAGTTTTTGTTTAACTTTGTAAGTAATTATAGTGCTTAATTTCCATAGTCTCACTGTTTGTGAGCCTGTTATTATTAATAAAATTCCCCTTTTCATCCCAAAAAAAAAAAAGTCGTGGTACAGTACATAGATGTTTTTGGAGTTTAAAAAATACACGTATTAGAGGGTAATATTTAATCAAGTGGTGTAATCTTAATTTAATGCATTAATAATTTAATATTTAACCAAGTAATGTAACCTTAATTTGATACATTAATAATATCAATAGCCGAACAGTATACATATTCAAGTTTTCGAACCACTTAAATCATTTGGATTAAAACCCTAGCACTCAAAGAGCCGTGGCTGAATCGCACGTATACTTGCTTCTGATTAAAAACTTATGGTAACAATGAATCCAATGACTTAAAAGGTAATCCAAGAAAATGTGAAAACTTGTTACCATTAACGAAGAAATTGAGAAAACTTGTTCTAAAGCTATTTTGCAGATTGTGGTGAGTGAAACAGAGATTATTGATCTTTTAAACAGAATCAGTAATCATTAATTGACACAATTCACACACATGTTCTAGAGCGAAAATGACACAACAACCAAATCATCAAAGTGACGGTCAAATCGATCTATTTTTCATAAAATAAATCATTAACACTAATCTATTACTGGGAACAAGTTAACATTAATCTATCTATTTTTCATTCACAAATAAAAATCAATCCACACATAATAAAAAATTGGAACACAAAAGTACATTGTTCACGAAGAGTTCACAGGTCTGTTTTTCTTCCATTCTCTAGCCTCAAAAAAATCTCATGTCAAAAGTCTGATGGGTTAGGATGAGATTTTTTATAGGATTTGATATTTATATTTTCTACTAAAAAGTCTCACACAATCACACATATAAAAGAATCATTCAAAATCAACAAGTTTTTCAATACCATAAGACTTTTTATTAGTTGTTTAAAGTCCTGACTGAATACTACTGGATTTAGACACCTTATTTAAAAAATCCTAAAAATTTTAATGAAATACCACAAAACTTTTTAGATTATTTAAAAATCTTAATTAAATAACACGAGTTTTAAAATCCTAATTCAATACACCCCCTTAGTCTCACTTGCTCCTCGCCCCTCATACTCTCACGAGGAAGAGCAGGTAATTCAATTTTCTGCTTATTTTTCTTTTTTCTTTTGACGGAAAATGAGAGAAAAATTTGTTCATGTTCCGTCATGATATAGATGATGATAATAGTGGATTTTTGTTGGTTGTTAAGAGCGTATAAGTATGAACTTTGAACAATGTGCTTCGAGATTTTGAATCTTTTTTGTTGATCGTCGTCATTGGCTTTAGTTTGTTGCTGGTGACATGGGTTCCTGTTTTTTTGTTTGTATTTTTTTTTGGTGCGTGTGGTTAAATTGGTTTAGCTGCTGGTGAGGAAATCTCTCTGTAATTGACTGATCATTGAGTGTTAATGCCGGAGCTCAATTTGCTGTAATTGGAAAATCGGTGAAAAGCACCCAGGTTGACCGTTTTTTATTATCTGCTGTATGTGCTCGTATTGTGATCAATATTTAATTGTTATGCCTCTTGTTTGGCTTGCTGGATCTCTATTAGGTTATAACGCAAGTGACTCGGATTCAGATGAAATGAAGGAAGAATCTTGATAAAGATAAAAATTAGTCTTCTTGCTCATAACAATTGAAAGTGAGTTAATGCCTCTTGAGCTTTGATTTTGTTTCTTTTGTCGCTCTTAATTTGGTAGATAGAATCTTGAAGGTTGTGAAAATCTTGTGTAGCTATAATTATAGATTTTTGCCAGTTGTATTGTGTTATGGTTTATGATTATGCTTTGTTGTTATTAAGGTCATGAAGTTCACTAATGCTTTTGAAATTCATTTTCCTTTTAAGTCTATTCAAGCTGTTCATTGTTTGAATCAAGTGAACAGTGGAAATTTGATGTCCTACTTGTTCTCCGCCAATGCAAAAACACATGTACAAATTGTTATTCCCATGATCTTAGAGCAAATGTGTATACAGAACAGCTAAAATACTAGATAGCTTGACTCATCTTATGGTACAGGTCATTTCTATTGTTTGTGTTGAAGAAGAAATTTGTGATCTAGAACTGTTAAAACAGTTATGCAAGTCTGATATCTCTTTCTACCACAGGTTTTGTGGGATTTTGATTTATTTTTTCCCCTCTAGTTAGTATTAGCTTTAGCTTGTTAATGTATGAGTTCTGTTGTGATTCTTTTAGTTCTGAGTTCATTTTATTCATTTCCAAAGTGAGAAATAGCTTGTTGTAATTAGAATAAGAATGCAAAGTGCCTTCTTAAAGCAATCTAGGCATATGCATATAGCTTCTCAAATCAAAATGCTGATGTGAACAAACCAAATCATATAGGTGGTTGTTAATTTAGTAATTATAGTGGGCAATGTATTGTTACCTTAACGGACTCCCACAGTCGGTCTTTCCTCTTGTGAAAATAAACGCTACTCTGACTGGAGGATCGAAATAGATGAAACGGGCTAATACCCTAACTGCTCGACTTCTTTACCATATGGAACACCACAAACTTGCCTCCAATCCTTTTCCTCTTCTTGTTCAGATGTGTGTCGATTTTTGCACCTCCACTTTTGTTACCACTCTTTGGTTAATCCTCAACATATTCTTCATCTTCAGAAAATAAACAAGACACATAAAACTCAATGGTTTCCAGGAGCAATGCCTTTTAGTATCAATACATGCATCTTCTGATGAATAGGTATCCTCATCATTAACGTCGTCATCAGATGTGTGGTCGGCAAAGTCATTTCCAACAACAGTCATACCCTTATCAGCCATAACTAACCTGCAATAACAATAAAAAAACTACTAAAATAGTTGCTGTCAGATTATCTTCTTGGTCCATATGATTGCATTATAATGTATTTGATTGCATTTTTTAAATTTTATCTTTGTTTTACATGCATGAAAGGAATGAAACTACCTCATGGTTTGTCCTTTACATGTTTATATTTATTGTTGTTTCCATATGCAGTCTTTTGCAGTTCACTGGTGTCCATTCGGTAGCTTAACTCGACTTCCTTCATCTTTTGAGTAAGCATCATCTCACATAGTAAAGCTTACACCTTAGTTGTTTTATGCTTTCATATGCTTTCATTAAAATGTAAAAATGATAGTTGTAAAGAAAAAGGACAAGCAGAGGCAGTTAATGTTAAACTGACTGGTACCTTGATATTATATGCTTTCATATACTTCTGCTAATGATATTTATAATTGAGAACTCAACCATGTTATATTAAAACTTCTAATGCAACTGCACCATTAAGTTGGAAAATGGACTTGTGATACATGATTCAACTTTCTTATATGCTTATGTAATGAAAATGTATTTTATTGATTATAGATATGGTACGGGGAGGACAGCCAGCTAGCCGAGGACGAGGAGTTGAGCGGTCAGGCCCAAGGTCCTCATCACATTCCACACCAGAGGACGATAGACCCTCTGCAGTCCCACCTACCCCTATTTCTACTACTCAGACATCAGTAGGATCGACTTCAACTGGATCATCCAAGCAGCACAAAGTTTAATGAGTTGTAACAAACTTATGATTACACCTGCTACTCATGATCAGTATGATTTTCGAAAGTTTATATTATTATTATTGTTATTGTTATTGTAGTCGTTGTTAAATAATAATATTTTTATTATTATTTATTATTATTATTATTAAAAAACTTATAAATATTTATTTACTATTTTATACGCAGGTTCATACCTTCGGCCTCTCGCATGATATGAGAAATATTTAAGGAGAAATTTGCAAAGGAGGGCACGCAGTGGACTAAAGTGCCCAAAGACATAAAAGAGTACTATTGTGATGAATTTCAGGTATATTATTATTATATGCAATGTATTATTTGTCATTGTTGATTACTAATTACTTCTTCAAATTCTTTTTAATTTTTACAGAAATTTTATCAGTGGGATTCTGCGCATGCGGTCGCTGTTAGGACTACATGGAATAATGTGTGTCAGAATCGGTATAACGATAAACTCTATAAATGGCTCTATAGATATAAAAAAGGAGGGAAGCCACTCTGCGTTCCAGATAATGTATGGAACAAATGGCAGAAGTATTGGAGTAGTACAAAGTTTAAATTGAAATCTCAGCAAGCATAAAAAAATAGAAATACTGAGAATGCTGGAGAAGGATCGGGTGTTTCTAAACACACCGGTGGCTCGAGGTCTATCATTCAACATTCTATTGATATGGTTAGATTTTTTAAACATGCGAACATTTTTATTACTTTTATTAATCTTATTTATTAATTTTTTATTTTTTAAATAGGAATCTCAGTTAGGACGTGCACCCACAGGCTATGAGGTGTTTAAGCATACGCACACAAAGAAGAATGATACTTTTGTTGACAATAGATCAAGCGACATTAATGTAAATTTTTGTTTATAAATTAAATATTTTTAATTTTTTCTTTTCAAAATAATTTTTGCTTTCTTATATATATTTTTTATTAATGGTGGGCTGCTAAGGAGCAAATGACAGTGATTGCATCTCAGTTTTCAGAGGAGTCTGGTGAGCCTGAGACTCAGCTTGACACCAATCGCCTATACTTAGATTTGGTTGGAGTGGATACTAAGAAACGTTGAGTGTACGATTTCGGCTCTCTTGCATCGCTTTCATATCCAGATTCGTTACACAGCTCAGGTAGATCGCACTACGGTACGACTTTTGATGATACATTTGAGCAGCAGGTACAAGAGTGAGTTAGGATTGAAATGCAGACTATACAACATCGACTGGATGAAGAGCAACGAAAGAGAAATGAAGAGATACACCGCCGACTAGAGGAAGAGCAGCGGAAGAGAAATGAAGAGGTGCTTGATCTCAAACAAAAGATGACAGATATGGAGCGGTATTTTCTGATGATGAGAGACTTGCGTTCACAACCTTCCTCTTCAGGTTCACCTGATCCTCCGACTAATTGTGAGCAGAGAGATAAGGAAAATTAACTTATATGTATTTATTCTATATTGTACTTTTTTACACATAACATTTATGTAATTAAATTTTTATTTTACTATTTATTGTGTTTATTTTATAATTTAAGTAATTAATGCATTTATTTTATAATTTTACAAATATTAATAATATTGTTTAAAATAAATATAATTTCTTTAAGAATTTAAAAAATAACAATTTTATTACAAAAATCCATTTCTAAATTCATTTGTTATTTGTTCTCTAAATAGAAATCATATATAGCGATGGAATTTTTCGTCTCTATATGGAGACGGAATTTTCCGTCGGTAGATAGAGACGGAAAATTCCATCTCTAAAATTCCGTCTCTATATAGCGACGGAAAATTTCGTCTCCATATAGCGACGAAAAATTCCGTCTTCATATAGAGACAGAAATACTAATCCGTCGCTATATTGGCGACGAAATTTTCTGTTTCTAATTAGAGACGAAATGTATTCCGTCACAATATTTAGCGACGGATTAATATTTCCGTCGTTATTTTTTTTGCGACCAAGAGAACAGAGACATATTTTTTCCGTCTCGATTTCGTCGCTAATGTGTATTAGCAACGGATATTTCTGTCTCTATTTCCCAGTTTTCTTGTAGTGAAAAGTGTGGGGGTGTCTTGCCAAAGTAATGGTTCCTAAACCTAAGAAGGTTAGAATATGACCCAAAACTGTTGATTGTAATTTCATTGGATATGCTCGTAATAGTAGTGCGTATCAATTCTTGGTACACAAGTCTGAGATTCCTGACATCAATCCGAATATGATAATTGAGTCAAGGAATGCAACATTTTTTGAAGAGACATTTCCTTGTAAGGAAAGACAAAGAACATAGTCTCTCAAAAGAACAATTGATACTGTCAATGACAATGATCAGGTTGACCAAGAATCAGATCAACGCGCAAACTTTGAGACAATCGAACCTAGACGTAGCAAAAGAGCTAGAACGTCTAAGTCATTTGGTCCCGATTTTCTGACATACTTGTTAGAAAATTAGCATCAAAGCTATAAATAAGCTATGACTTCTCCGGAGGCACCTCTGTGGAAAAAAGGTTATTAACAATGAGATTGATTCAATCTTACAGAACCATACTTGGGAGTTTGTTGATCTTCCTCCAGGTTGTAAGCCACTGTGATACAAATGGATATTCAAACGGAAGATGAAAATGGATGGATCAATAGAGAAGTACAAGGCGAGGCTTGTCATAAAGGTTTATAGACAAAAAGAAGGTCTTGAATACTTTAACACCTATTCACCAGTTACTCGTATCACATCGTTAAGAATGCTCATAGCCATAGTAGTTATATTTGGTCTTGAAATACATCAAATGGATGTAAAGACGACATTCTTGAATGGTGAATTGGATGAAGAAATTTACATGGAACAACCAGAAGGGTTTAATGTTCCTGGAAAAGAACAGAAGGTGTGCAAACTTGTAAAATCTTTGTACGGATTAAAACAAGCACCTAAACAATGGCATGAGAAATTTGACAAAGAGATGTTGTCAAGTGGGTTCAAAACCAATGAGTGTGATAAGTGTATGTACACCAAATCAACTCAAAAATGATATGTCATTGTGTGTCTATGTAGACGATATGCTGATAATTGGTAGTAATGATGAACTGATTCAGTCTACCAATAAAGTGTTATCCAACAAATTTGATATGAAAGATTTGGGAGTAGCTAACCTAAATCTTCATCTATCAAAGAATACTGGCTCAAGCATATCATAATTAGAGTACTCGAGAATCATCAGAAGTTTGATGTATCTCATGAATTGCACACGACTCGATATCGCTCAAGCTGTGAACAGGTTTAGCAGATATATGAGCAATCCAGGACATAACCACTGGAAAGCCATAGTAAGAGTTTTGAGGTATCTGAGAGACACTTCAAATTATGGGCTACATTACGAGAGATATCTTGTTGTTCTAGAGTGATACAGCGATGCTAACTGGATATCTGATACAATGGATTTTAAATCTACGAGTGAATTTGTTTTCACACTTGGTAATGCAGTCGTGTCATGGAAATCCTCGAGGCAAACTTGTATTGCCCGGTCTACTATGGAATCAGAGTTCATAGCATTAGACAAAACGGCGGAAGAAGCAAATGACTTAGAAACTTTTGGGAGGATATTCCTAGTTGGCCCAAACCGGTGCCAGCGATTAGCATATATTGTGATAGCCAATCAGCTATTGGGAGAGCCCAAAATACAATGTATAATGGTAAGTCTCGACACATACGTCGGAGATATAATACCATATGTCAATTGCTCTCAAGTGGCATAATATCGATCGATTATGTTAAGTCAAAGGAAAACCTTACGGATCCACTAACTAAAGGTTTACCTCAAGAGCAAGTTGAGAAGTCATCGAGGGGAATGAGCTTGAAGCCTATAATCTAAGAATTGTCATTGTGGAAACCCGACCTAGCTGACTGGAGATCCCAAAATCTAGGTTCAAAAGGGACACATAAACTTTTTGCAATTCAAAACAAGCACTGAAGAGTTTTGTACTCTTTCCCATTCCGATAATGACGCAGAGTGCTGTCTGTCAAGGTCAGGATAAACTAAGGTTTTTAATGATCACTATATTAGGAGATGAGTCTTAATGGGGGTAATGCATATTACCTCTTCATAATAGATCACCTATTTCAAGTAAGAAGTGAGGCCGCTTCCATGGGAACTTTTAAAGGCGGGTTACCCTAAAGTACTTGATGAATCCATGACCGCTGTTCAGGGCCGAAATGAACACAACCGTAGAACGGTAAATGGTCGAAGTAAAGCTGTGTGTTGGCAGTTGTCTTGGTTTATACCAATGGTAGAACAGTTCAAGACTATGGGTCACTGGTTTGCCAAGTAAATCCGATTGTCATTCACTAAGAAATGTTCAAGGCGAAAGCTGCCTATTTCGATGCAGCTTTAGTTCACGGAAACTCTCTCAAGTGTCTGCATGAATATTTGAATAATTGTGGGGGATTGTTGTAAATTCTTTAAATCTTCAAATATAATGATTTGGATGGAGGAGTGACATGTACCTTGGATGGTACCCCATATGGACATGTCCTCCATTTGTGTGTAACTTAGTCCTATGCTCCAAGGGGTGCATAGGAGAGGTGACCCAATGGTGCCCTTGAGGCACCATTCCATACTTATAAAATGAAGCTTTTTATGTTACTTAATACACACAGAAAGAAATCCGAATTGCATCCATAAAATTTGAGTCTCATTTTGGTTTTGAGTTAGAGAGAGAATTCCACCATTACCAAGTTCGAGATCTTGTTAAGGTGTGCCCGTTGAACAAGAGAAATTCAGGTTATCCTGGGAGAACATTAGCTACAAAATCCGAAGAGCACCGAGACAAGGCTGATAAGTTCTTAAGGATAGAGAATTTTCTCGATCCGGACCACTGCATTCGTCATTATTATAAGATTTTGCTAGTTTTCAAGTTTTAGGGTTTTCTAGGGTGTTATATTTATTTTTCTGGATTTGAATTGTTTAAAGCATGTTTGATTTCTGTTTAATGACACCAAACATACAACAATGTGCTGCCCAGACTTTATCAGGAGCGATATATTAAAATAAAATTAAGAGATCTATATAAATAAGATGAAAGAACATATCAAACGGAAAAACCAAAAAGATTTTACACCATTTAAGTTAAGTTATCATATTAATAACTCATCAAATGTGCATATTTTTCATATTTGATATAAACATTAACAAGCATATTTAACTAAATGAGAAAGCCTGGAGTCTTTCCAATATACACTCTTATTTAATAATTTATTTTAAGATCTGAAAGTAGTACATCATTTAGAATGAAACAAAAGAAAATGATATTAGAATCTTTTCTAAAAAGTAGTTTCAGCATCTTGTAGGTACGAATTTTAGAAATAGAAAAAGAGAAATTACAAATTTTTAATAGTTTATTACTTTTATTAAGGTGTTTGTACCTTCAAATTAAGGATGTTCAAGGATCAGGACGGATCAGGTTTTTTTTTTTTTTTTTTCAAATTTTACGAAATTTAATTGGGTCGGATCATATGGGTTGATAAATCTGAATCCGAAAATTGAGTATGCAAACCCGAGCGGGTCGGGTCGGGTCAGTGTATTATTTATTTATTAATTAATTATTTTGAGACATAAATACTAACTATTTTATATCCTGAAACTTGTCATACATATAAAAGTTCAAGATAAAAATGTAATAAACAATTGAAATGATAGTAAAGATTTTAAATCATAATAATTTTTTTAGAAAATTAATAAAAAAATTATTTTTTCGAGTCGGGTCTGATTACGTAATCAAACCCGTGAACCAACCCGTAAAATTAGATCGGGTCGGGTCAACCAAAATTACATAATTTTTATTAAAACCCGCCTGAATCGGATCGGGTTGGGTCGATCGCGATTTGACCCGAACCTATAAATACCTTTACTTCAAATGTTGTGAATTATTGAATTTGCTTTTTAATTTCTCTGGTTGACTTCTCATTGACATTTAAATGGTTGGATATATCTGTAAAAGGGATTTGGATTCGTTATTTATCTGAATTTTATATTAAATTATTTTTAATAAATTATGATTAGTAATTATTAAATAAAAATTTATATATAATTAAATTTTATCCGTTAGCACAATTTAATGGATCCAAATTCATGAAAAGTGTTAGTGTTCTAGACATGCCAATGATCTCTAAACATCGATTCTAGTGTGAATAAAATCAAAATAAGTTGCGAAATAAACTTACAATAAGCGGATGAGAAGTTCAAAACTTTCTTTGTTGTTGGAAGCTCCAAGCTTTGAAATGAATTCCAAACTCAAGGGTTAGTTTCCCTCCCTATCACCTCACAAGACCCCTTAAGTGCTAGCTTTGAACAAATTTTGAAGCAAAATTTGTCGATGGAGGAGAAGCAACTCTCGGCCAAGGAGAAGAAAAAGAGAGAGATGTATTTTTGTGTTGTGTTGTTTCTAAAACAAAAGTAAAGTGTTACAAAACTTGTTCAACACACTTTAGTTGTGTGAAAGATTACATTAAATGAGCTCAACCACTTCCATCAACTTTTGACAAGTTGATATAAGTCAAGTGGGTCCCACCACTTTGAAATTTCAAATTTGAGTTGGCTCACTCAACACACAACTAAGCTTTGGGCACGTGTTCGTTTAATCCGACTAAACGAATTTTCCGTCGCTAAATAATTAAATCCAATTTAATTAAACAATTATGCCTCACAAAATTATTACGAAAGTCGCTTACGAATTAATTCCAAATTAATTCGTTCGCTTGAATTAAAATCCAATTTTAAATCCATATTGAAATCCAATTTCAATTAATATATCCGATATATTATTTTAGCCCAAATAAATAAATTAAATAGAAAAATCTAATTTAACTATTAAATTTACTTTTCCGATTAATTCCAAATTAATCGCGTTCTCTCTTCTATACGAATTTAATCTCAGATTAATTCTTACCATAATTAATCCCAGATTAATTTTCTCTCTCATAATTAATCCCAGATTAATTCTGTTCGAGTCGAATGTCATTGTTGAATCTTTGGGAAACGACCCAAGAGATTCCTGGATATGTTGGCAGTAAATACGGTCGTCGGACTATCCGACACGTGCGTACCCCGTACCACGTTCTCACCGATTTACAAGACATGGTTGGCTTCTAGTAAAGCACCGTGCCTACCCAATTCTCCAGAAATATTCAACGAGTAATATATAATTTATATCAGGCGTAGTATACAATGTATTGCGTATTACGATCCAGTATCGGATGTCACATGCTAGGCCTAGGGTTGGCCCTGTGTCTGCCCCGTACGAAATATATATCGTATCACTAGCAACTAGTTTCTGTAATCGGATAATCATGACCTAGTAATACTATCCCGATAGCTGCAACATTTAAGAGTACTAGTTTTGTATCCTGTGTGATCATCATCTCCATATGACTGAAGTGATACTTCCATCTTGACATCACACCCAATACACTACGATTCTCAGTAAACCCAGAAGAGGCGTACACAGAACCTGTTAAAGCTCCAGACGACCAAACCAAAGCGTATTGATTATCGCAAGTATTAGCGATGCAAGTCTCAGGTTAAGACCACATACACCTACCCTGATTCGGATTCTCATAGACACATAGTCATACTACCAATGAGACTCCGATAGGTCTATCCAGAGCGAAGCTGTTCCCAGTCCAACAGCTAACAGAACCTCTTATCACACTTGCATAAGTATTCAATACTTAAATATATGTGAACTATGTCATTAAGCTTCCATAACGCGCACAAGTGTAATACTAGTTTATTCCGCATTATCGATGTCCAGTCTCGATAATACTACGACTAGAGATATTTAATGATCAAATCTTGTGTGTATTAATATTGTATCATATCTTATTAATCCGGTACTAATCATATGGACTTTTATCATTTATATATATCCAAGTAATCCAATTACAAAATGATAAAATAACAATTTCCTTTGTCACATAGTTAATTTGTACAAAAACACAATATCTTTTACAAATAGTGATGCTATGGGTCATAATTGTCCAACAAAAAATGGCTCTAATAATATGTTATGATATGTTAGTTTGGGAGGAGATATATCCGTTGAGAGAATCTAAAATTTTATTGATATGAATAATCTTAGTTGGTTATCTCGTCAATTTAAGTGGTTGGTTAAAGTTTCCAAATTTTATCAAAAATTAGGATCTTTAAATATAAAGAAATTTTGATTTTAAAATATATAATATGATTTTTATATTTTTTATTAATATGATTTTTATTTTAAGAACCTATCTAAGATCTCGAAAATTTAAGATAACTCAAGTTCATTTCAAGACACACAAGAAAAATGTAAATATTTGAGAAAGATGAAACCTATTAGAGAAAGATAAAGAGATGCAAGGATTAAAAAAAGAATTAAAAAACAATAAAGAAAATGTAAGGAAATCTTAAAATCAGGCTATAAAATAACGCCTAATATATAAATATTCAATGTAATGAAAAATCTAATAGTCTATTAATCTTTTTAAATGGCTCATCAAACACTTGACCTAACTTAATATATAAATATTATTTGTGCTAATAATTTATAAACTTATCTATATGAGTAGAGATGATAATTTCGCCCGCAAATCCGTAAAAATCCACTCGTAATGGGTAGGATTTGGTAAATATTAAGTGGATTTGATAAAAACGTGTACCCATGAATAAATAAATGTATAGGGTATTTAAATAATGGTTATTTACATTTTACTATTAAAGTTATGATAAAATAACAATTGGGTACTATGAATATTAACATATTACACTTTATTACCAAACTTATATAAAATTTAACATTTTACTACTTTTCCATCTAAACCGTTAGTTGACCGTGAGTTAACTTTTAAAAAGACTGTTTTATCCTCAAAATAAAATAAAAGTAAAAATTACAATTATACCATTTAAAAACATATCTAAATCTTATATATAACAATAAAAGAGATGCAATCAACAATAACATTTATAAAAATACTTTAATCTCTAAACTGTCCATAAAACCCAACAAAATAAAGAATTTAATTACCAAAATAATTTAATAATTAACATTCTCATAATATCCAAAATACTTTAAAATATAACAATAAAAGAGATGTACTAAAGAATCATTAATTCTTTGTTCAATTATATTATTGGCAGTGGAGGGGAACAATAAAGACAATGAGTAATCATATTGTCAACATATTTTTTAGTTTTTATTTTTGTTCTTCATTTCGTAATGAAAAAATTACCCTTAAATTTTTTTAGAATATTTATCATTTATAATAATTTACGGTTTAAGACTATTTTATCTTTACGATGTCAGCATGATATAATGGTCAACCGGCGGTCAACTAACGATTTGGATGGAAAAGTAGTAAAATGTTAAATTTTATAGAAGTTTAGTAGTAAAATGTAATATGTTAATATTCATAGTACCCAATTGTTATTTTATCATAACTTTAGTAGTAAAATGTAAATAATCATTTAAACAATAAGATAAAAAATACACTTGAAATAGAAAAACTAGTAGTACTCTTCGATAACAATCAAATTTGATAGAGCCAAAAAAGGCATATGCTTTAAGATCATGCACTTCAGTTGTTAATGGTCACGTCAATTAGTTTACACATTTAAATCTTTGACAAGCGCATATATTTATTACTTGAAATATGGATGTTGTTAATGTCAACATACTGAAAAATTATATATTAAAAATAAAATCGATGAGAATAAAAACTAACGAGTTTTGCTATTTTTATCTACTTAGATGTAAAACTTTGTTGGAAAATGCTCACTAGTACGTATTTTGAGATATAATTTTAAGCATGGTTCACTTCGTGTTAGTGGTTGTCTTTGAGTGATTCGGATACTCCTCCGTGAGTAGTTCGGAATGATATATTTATATGCTTAAAATGGTGATTGGGTGAATGAGAAATTGTTGCCACATGGGAAAACTAATAAAGGAAAATTGAGTTTATATATAATTGCTCATATGTAGATGGGTAAGTGATATAAGGATAGTGGCTCTCTCTACGTGCGCGCGCAGGGGGTACAAATCAAAATCCGAACAGGCCTGACTCGTGTGCACCCCCGCGTCCTGCGTACACGAATGCCCGCCCAAATTGTGCGGGCCCGGCCCAGCCACCTTTTGCAAGCCTATTTATTTTTTCCAAGTTTTTTTGAAGTTCCATAACAGTTAAATTAATTCTATTAATTATCTAGATGATTACATCATATGAAAAGCCTACCACTAACTCAATTTAATTAGCATGTTCATTTTCTTTTAAAGGTGGCAGTGTTTTTCGTTTTTGATATATATAAAATATACAGAACGGTTTTCCCTGAGTTTTCTTTACTGTTTTGTTGAGAGAGTTCGAACACTTCGTGGTTCGTTGAAGACGATTTTGGTGGTGCTCATTCTCGTTTATTTCCGTTGCATCCTGGGAAACAAACGTCTCGCGTTCTACTGCACCATTCGGTAGGGGACGAATTTGTTTTAAGGAGATTGTTGCCGCATCAACAAGCCTCAGAATTCTCTCTGTTTGTTGCCGCTGACTATTCTTATTGCTGGTTCGATACTGCACTGCCTTCGTTACTGAACTGTTCCTGTCGTTGGTTCGATGCTGCACCGCCGTGACTAATAGTAGTTCGCTGTCTGCAGTCGTCCTGGGACTGTGTTATTTTCATTACTCTTGTTATGTTGTTTCCTCTATTTATTGTAGCAATCGTGTTGTGTTTTTTTTTGTTCATAGTCCTTTATAAGAACACGGCAACCAAATATTTGTAATAAACTTTTATGTTATAATATAATTTTTACCTATTTAGGAACAAAATCGAACATGTACGTCGGGAAGAATAGTGTATTTGAAAACTCATTCACACATATAAGATATAAGATATACATTCTATCTTCGTCTACAATGTTTAAATAAAAATAGACTCCAAAATTTAATCTGTGTATCAACAAAATGAAGTGCAATTTTATGATTCCATGATATCACACTATATATACAAAATCTAATCAAAATACTGAAGTAAAAAAGTAAATTTACCTCTGACGATTATGATAAAAAAGAACGAAGGTTGGTTGCAGAGGCTCTCTTTTTACCCAAAAATGACTCTTCTATCATCAAAATATGGCCTACTAACAATTTTTACTCTCTCCCACAAATCTATCTAATTGATTCGGTTTTGTAAACCTCAATTTGTGAAGTGTGAACATAGAATAGAAGAATTGAGATTTTCATAGATAGAACAAGTATTAAATTCTTACTTAACTAATGCATTTTATTTGGTTAGGACAATTTTTCTTTTCTAAACTGGCCAGGATGTGGTGGTAATTACTAAATCTAAAGCATCAAAAGTTATTGCTAAAAAAATGAATTAAAGGGCAGTGTATTTGAGGAATTAGGCTCTAGAGCTGAGCAGATCAATATTCTAGAGATAAACGATAGAATTATATTCATTTGAAATTAGTTTTTATGATTAAGAAAGTCAAGACGATAAAATGAAGTAATTCTTTGATACTATTATTATATGGGTGACATGAAACTTTGAAATCGTTCTTTTTTCCAACTGCAATTTCTAATACGATTGTATCATGATTTCATTTTTATCTATGGTGGTCATATAGCCTAGAGGGTTAAAAGAAAGGATATACAGTTCATAGAACTTCATATAAACTAGAAGCTTCAATGTTAGTTTCATCAATATGCTAATGGAAAAATAATGTTATCATTTTTAAGAGATGCTTGCTGCACTGGCTTGCTAATACGTCACCGTTTTAGAGAATGTGAAAATTAGCAAAATATGCGGTGAGCGTGGATCGAACACGCGACCTTCAGATCTTCAGTCTGACGCTCTCCCAACTGAGCTATCCCCGCTTGATGAAAGATTTTGCCTTTTAATATATTTGTATATAAAATAATCACTCAGTCTCCCCGATCATCATCAAATCAGACGGCAAAGTGAAACATAAATATTTTCTTGTCGTAAGCAGACCCATTTCAGAGGAGACAAAGGATGTGGGTGTCCCTTTGGATTCTAATGGATGTAGGGAGAGAACTTAGAAAGCGATTTGGTAATCATTTTTATGAACTGTAATATGTGAAGAACAGATGCTTTATTTGATACCCTAAAGTCAAAAACATTACAAGTTTGGAATTGCTTATTCATCACATCATGAGACATCGGCAGGTGGGAGAATTTTGTTTTCGTAAGCTACTCATTTTATGGCAGCCATATTTTAGTGTGTTGCTTAGCAAGCATTTCTCAACACAGCTTCTCTCAGAACACTTGCTTTCATGGAAGAACCCAAAGAAGCAAAAAGCCATTCTTATTGCACCTATCTATCTATGCTATCGACTCTTATGTTGGTTTGATAGATTTTCAGGGGTGCAAACCCTTTTTTATGTTCTTGGAGTCGGTTAAGGGATATTACGAGCAGGTGCTTTTAGAACCAGACAGATCGATTATTTAAAAAATTTATCGGGTTAGTGGTTCGATTAGTGGAATCGTTCTCAAAAAATTGACAAAATCAATTTACGTTATAAATATTTTTATTTAATTAAGAATTATAAAAAAATTTAATTTTAATTTTTTGTTTTAAAAATTAAAAAAAGAAAAATTGAAATTCAATTTGCCAATTTTGATCAATTTTTTTCGGATCGATTCTTAAATATTAACCGGACCGGACACAAAGCCGGTTTCCAGTTCAACCAATTGAACTAGCCGATCCGGTTCGGTTTTAAAAACTATGCTTACGAGGCACTGGTGAGTAAAATGTTTTGTTTCCTCACTTCTTATAAGTTAATAAGTGAATTTTGAGTTGTATAGCTACTTGAATATATGAATAATAAGCAAAAACACAGTGCCAGATGAGATCAAAGGAAGAGAGATTCGCCATTCATTTCCAATGACTCGTTTTACAGGCGAGGAAATGTTCTTCTCAATATTTGGATTTTGTCTCTTGGAAAATGTTAGAAAAGAGGGACATACAAATTTGAGAAGCTGAAGAATTTTAACATCATATCCCCTCCTTTGAGTTGAATATGGTTGTTTTTTTTGCTCTAAAAGTACTGGAAATTTGTGTTGGACATTATTGAAACCTGGGATTTCCCTTCCTTTTCTAGTTTTTTATTTTTTATTTTTATTTTCATTCTTTTTTGCTTGGACTTGAACCCATATGTTTTTCTTGATGAGAAGATTGGGTTTATTGAAGTGTTCCTTCAATCCTTTGGGAATAAAGGCATTAGATGTCTCTGACATTACTTCAAAATGGTTTGATTCTTGAATGCCATTAGCTTACCTTAAGAAGTTGATAAGCAGATGCTTGTGCTAAATCTTGCTCATATCTAGCATTTCTATTTATTCCAATAGGGCCCAAGACATTGGTTGTTTATTAACAAATACAATTAATCAATTTAATTAGCTGGACTTTCACGATCATTCTTAACATTTCGGACTTGGTGCGATGGTTGATCTCAATGAACCATGAGTCTCGGGAGACTCATATAGACGTGTAGGTAGACCCGGCCAAGGTTCCGGTTCCGGTTCCGGAACCGAACCGGAAGGGGACCGGTGGAACCGTACGGTTCCACCGGTTCGGACGGTTCCAACCGGAACCGAACGGTTCCGGTTGGCTCCCTGCCCAAATAAAAAAAAATTAAAAATTATATTTATTATATAAAATATAAATTACTAATATACCCCTAATAACGGTAATAAAACGGTTATATTTAGGGGCATTTTTGGTATCAAAAAAATTCTAAAATTCTATAAATATGATTCATTTTTCATAATTTCATCACACCAAATTCTCAACTCTCTCATTTTCTATAATTCTCTTATTCTCAATCTTACTTCAATACAATTCTCTTATAATCTTATTCTCAATCTCAATTCATTTAGTTGTTAATTTGTTATCATTCGCATCGCAATTATTCAATTTTCTTATTTTTCTTCCTAATTTCTCAAATGAAAAATGGCAAGCTCATCTGAGAACATTATGTCAAATATGCCAACCCAAGAGAGCGGCCCTAGTGTCAATGCACAATCACGGAGAAGAGAAGTTAAGGCTCGGTCCTCAGATATTTTCAAAATTCATTTTACTTTGGAACACCTAGAAGATGGTTCACAACGAGCAATTTGCAACTATTGTGGGGTTATCTATAAATTTTCTGGTGGATACGGCAATATGATCAAGCACATGGAAAAACATCATCCGGTTGAATTTGGCATTGATACGACGCAGACTCAAATGGCCAGGTACGCATCATCTAGTAGAGGTACAAGTAGTGTAAATTTATTTAAATATTCTGATGCAAAAAATAGAGAAGAATTTACGAAATTAACTTGTATGACACATCTTTCTTTAAGCTTTGGTGAAAAACTTCATTTTACTAATTACGTGCATAATGCTTTAAACTCTGCTGAATGTAGAATGACTCGAAACACAACAAAACGTCATATTTTCAAATTATATAAAGATGGTAAAATTATTTTAAATGAAATATTTAAAGAGATGAAATGTTGTATTTCTATATGTTCTGATATTTGGAGTGACCATTGGCAAACACACTCATACATGGGTGTGACTTGTCATTGGATTGAAGCATCATTTACCATGCAAAAAAGACTAATTGCATTTAGAGTTTTTGATGACCCACATACTGCACATAATATTTATAGAATGATGAAGGTAATTTTTGATGAATATGGTTTAGTAGAAAAAATTTTAACAATTGGATTTGATAATGCATCTGCAAATACTGCATCCATTCATGATTTAAAATCCTTATGTGAACCAAATTTAGGGGGTCGATTTTTTCATATTCGTTGTACATGTCATGTCCTTAACATATGTGTGCAAGACGGACTAAAATTATTATCACCTTTCCTTGATCCAATTAAAACGGCACTTAACTGTATTTGGTCATATTCTCAAGTTAGGAGAGAATAGACAAAGTTTTGTAAAATAAATGGTATTAAACCGATTAAATTTTCAAGAGATGTTCCAACACGTTGGAATTCTACTTATTTTCTTTTATGTCAAGCATTTCAATACAAAGATGCATTATGTAGTTTTTTTTTCTCAACATGTTCAAAATATCACACTTTATCCTAGTCAATGGGATATTTGTGAAATTTTTTTAGATATTTTAAGAGTTTCTAATGATGCTACTTTAGTTTTTAGCGGTGTTTATTATCCTACAGCACATTTATTTCTTCTTGAGAGTTTGAATATTGTTGGCACTGTCGATGAACATGTTGACAGTGACGACCCTAATGATATTATTTTGCTCGAAGCCATTACTGCTATGAAGGTAAAATGATTGAATTATTTTAGAGAAATTCTTTTACTTTATCTTATTGCTGCCGTTTTTGATCCTAGATTTAAATTAGAAGGTTTGAATGGTGGTTTACAAGCTTACTATGATTATTTAGGAATATTAGATGATGTTGATATTACGAGCATAATGACGAAATTAAGAAGTGATTTAATTATTTTATTTAATGATTATATTGTAAGATATAACTTAGGAACATTAGGTCAATCTAGTAGTAGCGAACCGGTAATTCAAACAAGACTTAGCGCATGGGATCGTTGGTTATTGCAACGAAATAAAAAATCTAGGGATACGACAACAACTAATAACCCTGAATTAAATAATTATTTATCTACAAATTTTGAGTTTTCTAATGAAAGTTTATGCAGTAAAAATTTTAAAATCCTTGAATGGTGGAACCGGCATCAAAATATATATCATGTTTTATCTATTATTGCTAAAGAGATCTTGGCAGCACCTATTTCCACCGTTGCGGTTGAGCAAGCCTTCAGCTTGGGAGGTAATATATTGGAAGCTAGACGATCTTCATTACATCCAAGCACTCTAGAAGCAACAGCTTGTGTGGATGATTGGACTCGAGCTGATCTGAGACAAAAAGAAGATGCCCCCGATGATTTTGAAGATTTGTTCGATAATGCTTCTGCAACAAGTGCAAGCGGAACCGGAGCCGAATGATCAACTGATAATGATGATTGATAATTGTAAAATTATAATTTACAAAGGGGATATGTCTAAAACTTGTAATGGAACTACGTGAGCTTTGATTCCTCTCACCCTTGGAGGATACGTAGGCAACTTAAATTTTTAAAAATTTAAGCTCAAACTCTTCAATGTAATAAAATTTTTTTATTTATAAAATTAATATCATTTATTTTAATTAATTTTCAAAAAAAAAAAAATCTTTGAACCGAACCGAACCGGAACCGAACCGTTCGGTTCCTGGTTCGGTTCGGTATTTCGGTTCCACACTTGTGGAACCGGAAACCGGCCGGTTCGATTCGGTTCCGAACCGGAACCGAACCGCCGACCGGGTCTACGTGTAGGTGTTTATTTGATAAACACTAAATGACTCACCAAATATTACCTAATAGAAGGTACACCAACGTCAATAGAAATCTTCTCGGGTTAAGTAGCATAGTGATTCTTTGACTTGAGATACCATTGTGGATATATGAGTTATCCTCCACACTTAGATGACAGTCACGTCACCGATTTATTAAGATCAGACCTCCGCTTGTTCGTTGGGTGTGGACTCATGCTCATGATATCCTGTGTGTATCAAGATAGGTTCCGTCAGTCCTGTGTACATGGACATATGTATTCATTCTTTCATTCTTAACATTTCAGATTAACCCGAACATGAATTAATTTTTTCCCTGAAAACCAGTCGGGTCGGGTCCGCAGTTGTCCCGAAAAGAGAGTTCTTTGATTGTTTGTATTTTCAGGGTGTTGTGCTTGATATTCTAGTAGCGATGGCATAATCAAATCTCATTATCTCTCGCTCGATGTAGAGAGCATATTGAGGAAGCCCTCCAAAATGCCTTGGGCTAAACCATGCAGAGATGAATACACTGCAAAATCAGATAACAAAGAGAATCTAAAGCCAGCCATGCTATACGAACTAGAAGGTTATCTTCAACAAGCAATTGCCAGCTATATGAACTAGAATGTTGATGTATTACATTGATGGATATCACTGATATAAGCATTTGCATGAGCCAACTATAGAACTCCATTAATCTAATGAACGTGTAACGATATGAGGCTTCATATTGCAAAGTTATATCAATAAAAGAAGCTCAATATAGAATACAAGAATCACTTTCTCCTATGGTTGGGCGTGTGCTTTGCTTAATCTAAGATGCTTATGCTTCTTCTATTGCTATCTTAAAATTTCTGAATGGCACCTTCTGTGTTGATGCTAATTGCATCAAGGCGATGTGCCAAAGCACATCAATGCACCTAACAGATGTAACATGCTCCAGCAGATTGACAACCAACAGTTCAGTATCTCAAATGTTGAAATTCAACTAAACTTTGACGATCGTGTTCCACCACAACTAGTACTACCTAAGTCGCTATAATCTTTGGAAATGTCATTATCTCATGAGCTTAAAGTCAAAGAACAACTGCTATGTTAGAAGCAAGCAAGTGCACTCCAAAATTACACGTGACAGAATCCCACATGCTTCAAATGGATACTAATGTCTAAAGAGAGAGACGAGAGAGCACGAAAATTAGAATTTAGAAATGGTCTATGAAAAAACTGTTAGCGACATATTCTCAAGATGAATTTTGATGACGCAACACTAGAAGTCTTCTACGCACATTAGCGAGACATTACAAAAAGATGTCGAAACATATTGGTGGTGAAGAGCGATGAATGTGAAGACTAGCGGCAAATCAAAGAAAATCTTGCCAAGTCTTAGCTTAAGGATCTAATTGTAAAGTGAAATGTTATCTAAGCTCATAGGACACATGCACATTCATACAGATGCATTAGGGTCATGTGCAAAATTTTAAACCTTCAAATGCTGTATTTTGTACTGAGACCGGTATACCGGTCCCATACTCTATTTGCAAGCTCTCTGAAACTGGCACGCATCATACCGGTGCCATACCGGCCTATCATACCGGTCTTCCTGGAGATTGCATAGCCACTGGGACCAGAATGCATCATTCCGGTCACCATACCGGTGAGCCTAATCTTTGCATGTTTACTGGAACCGGCACGGACCATACTGGTCCCCATACCGGTGAGCCCTATGCTTTTGCATATTCACTGAAACCGGTGAGGACCATATCGGTCCACATATCGGTTACCATACCGGTCCCAACAGATATATTCAAACGATAATATAGCCGTTGAGAGCCGTAGCTTTGCCAGACCGGCATACCGGTGTGTGGAGACCGGCATACCGGCCTCAGATAGATAAGTTGATGCATTTTTCATTTTACTATAAATTGAGCCCCAATTTCGTTTTTGCAACTAATCTTGAACCTTCATACATATTCTTCCAAGGCAAAAACAGAGAGTTTTCAAAACCATCATATTCATACACTCTCATACATCAAGCTCACACATTACACCTTCATATTCATTAGTGGTGAGCTTAGAACACTTTGGTAAGCAACTCACACATAAAATCTTCATTATCTTTGTAAGTACCCAAGTGAAATTGTAAATCTTTTATTCAAACACTTGTGAGGTTTGTGAGTGAGCCTATATCTAAAACTCATTGTAGAGGTTTTGTGTGAGCCTATATCTAAAACTCATTGTAAGAGGTTTAGAGTGAACCTAGTGTAAAACTCTTGGTTGCAGGTGAGCCACGGAAAACTCGATTGATAGTGGAAATCTTCAAGCGCGGCTTGAGGGAGTGGACGTAGACATTGTTGGCCGAACCACTATAAATCACGATATTATTTCTCTATCTCTAACTCCTTACTTATTGCAAGCTTACATTTATATATATGTTTATTGTGTAGAAATTTGCATATATGTGAAATATTGAAATAGAGAAAATCGACCTAAGCTAAATTGGTAAAACTAGATAAAATCGGCAAAGATTTTAAATTCCGCATTATTAGAAAATAACCCAATTCACCCCATCTTGGGAATATAGAGTTTGGTTGTTGTATGCTTGTAGGGAATTTCAAAAACAACTGGAATTTATCATCAAGCCATGATTTTTTTTTTTTTTTTTTATAGGATTAATCCATGAAATACTAACTAAATAAACAGTTCAAATCCAAAATAAGTGATTTTTCAGAACCATCTTTGCCATGACAACACACATACAATTCTCCATAAAACCCTCAGCCTTAAACACTTTGCAAAGTCATTTTTCCAAGAATTCCTTTTGTTGTAATTCTCTAACAAGGCCAAAGTTGAGTTCTTTTCAGCAAAAGAGCAACAAGTTGAGAGCTTTTGCGGATGAGAGACAAAGGTGGTATTATTTTGAAAGAGGCAAAGATGGGATATTGGTGAAAGAAAAGGGCTTGAAGAGCAAGAAGAAAAGAATGGTTTTGGTTTGGCTTAAAGAGGTTTTGGGTTTCATGACGGTTGGGGTGGAGGGGTAATAATAGTAACAATGCAAGGGTTCTAGGAAATCTTGCTTTGGCTAACCTTTGAATAGTTTATCAAATGAATGATGATACATCCTTTAGATATATACGACAGACCTGAAATAAAAGAAATCATATTGACAACAAGAGAGCAGCTAATATTTTGTAGTCTAAGATTTGCACCTAAGGCCCATTACAACTCTAATCCACCTTTTAACAGCTAATTTAAATATCAAAGACTAAAGATGTTAAACTTTTAAGCAGCGTGAACATATAGCGTCAGTGTGCTCAAACAAATCACAATGGACGATGATCTGCAGATGGACATATAAATAATCATTAAACAGAAGACCAAATGCCTTGAGCAACAGGTTTAGAAAAACAGGGAAACTATACAACCTAAAACAAAAATAAGTGTAAAAACATATAGACCATCTCACAAGTCGCAAGCATTCCTATAAAAAACCAATTACACAAAATAAACTCAAGGGGAGTTTACCACTGAATAGACAAGCTACTTCACAGAGACAGTCCAGCAAAAAGTAGCTCCAGCTCCGTTTCCTGTGAAGAGGTCCTCTGACATAAAGGAAAACAAAACAAAGACAAATATAACCATCATATTTCGATCAGACTGCCATATAGCTTTCAAATCTAACAAAACCACAATTAAAAAGAATACAATTCACTAAAATACAATGAACCAGCACCGTAAATTTTCGAATAAGTCAGATTAAGACGGAACAATTGCATGAACAAATTATTCCATACCTGCAGGGACATCAGTTGAAGAATTTTATTGAGGACACGCAAGCGATGACTAGCATAAGTGCTGTTAGCAGGAAGTTTGTTCATTCTTTTCACTTCTTCTTGCACCGCAACCTTCTTCTCTTCATTCCCCATTTTCTGCCATGTATCTCTGAACTGGGTACGAGCCTTATCCTCCATAGTCTGTTCATAATGACCAAATAATGTCAATCTCAGCACTCAATCAAAATAAAAATTATAGCAGCACTCAGCAGCATGGGTCATCTAATTGATTGACAATTCAGATACAATGCTTTGTTTGGGTAAGTATAGTGAAGCTCAAAAAATTATTATTGATTTTTCAATTGATTGCGTCCAAAATATTATCAAAATTTTTAATTTTTTTATTCAGATTAGAAACCAAATATCCCCTTTGCGACTATCTGTAGTTTCATTTACTACTGCTAATTAATGGGTAAAAAGGAAAATTAAGTATAATCAAAGCAATGAATGAAGCTTCATAAAACCGACAAAGAAACCAAAAAAAAAAAAAAAAATTCTCTGAAAAAATTATGGCAAGAAAAGAAAACGAACACAGACAAACAAAATCAAATCTTAATTGGGACTTGGCTTTTTGTTAGTCTTCTTTAGCCAAATAAAAATAATGAAAATCAAAACCATAAAGCCAGAGAGAGAGAGAATTACACAGTATCGGCCGAACGAAGAAAATTACCAGGGCTTTTGACGAATTGTTATTTACCAATGACATAGCACTGCTTTTAAAACGCGGCGTTTCAATTGGAGATTCGAGTGTCAGAGAGGCCTCGCCCGAACAGCGTTTGGATACGCGGTAATCCACCGTCGTATTTTGTGAATTCAAACCCAAAATTTTAATGTAAGATCTTGAATTATACACCACTAAATCATATCTATTGAACACCATATTTTAACTTTCACTAATATCCAACTGGTCATATGAAAAAAAATGTACTTAGCCCATGCCAATTATAATTTGAATGGACCCAAACAGTAGCAGATATGTTACTATTGTGCGGTAGAGTTTCCTTCAATAATGGTATAGACTCATATAATTATTTACTGTGTACGACTGTACGTTGGTTTTCGTCCGAGGTCCATAATCGAGAATTTGTAAATTGGGGCATTAGCGATCCTGCAAAACAAAGGTAGAGTGAGCGGGAGTAGACTACCCACCGGTGTGGTGGGTGCCGGGGGCACTCCGACACTCAAGTCAGTAGTATGAAATGATCAGTAAATATGTAAATGTGAAAGCAAGGTTTGTTGTTACCTTGTCCTTCTTGGGGTGGCCGTGAGGGCGGTGACAGGTGTTTAAGGGAATGAGAAGCTCTGAGAGCTTGTGTCAGAGAGCAAAGGCTTGTATAAAAGAATTGAAGCTTGACTGCCCTTGTATGCTGAGTTACCTCCCCTTTTATAGATTGAAGGAAGTCATTTTATAGCTGTAACAGAAGCTGTATATGGAACCTACAACGTGCTGTGATTTCTAGCAATGGGCCCACAACGTGCTCAAGTCTTTATCTTTCGGTGATGAAGAATATTCGCATGTGATAATATATTTTGTGTGTTAGGAAATGGGGATACAATAGGTGAATAATTAAAGGGGTTTGTCCTTAAGCTGTTGGCTTTACTTTTATAAACGGTTTAAAGTTTTATGGGCTGGGTTATATCATTTTGGGCTTCATTTGGTATTGGGTTCGAAGTAAAAAGGACGGTTTTGCCCTTGGCCAAAATTTGGCCCATACAGTTTGTCCCATACTCTCTAAGTCAAGAAGCCCTTGACTTGGAGAGTAATTTTATGCATGTCGTATGAAACATGATATGTAAGAGTACCTGTCAAGAATGTAGAATTCCAGGTACTTTCATTTTTATCGTCTGGGTTTAGTGTCTTTTATTCGTGAGGATAAAAGAGCTGTAGAATCTTTTCAAGTTGTCTGGTAAAATGTAGTCCATGTCATGAGCTTGACTCGACATGAGCCATGAGGGATGTCCATAGTCGACTGAACCTGCTAAAGGTTCAATGTATATTTCACACGACATTGTTGTATGGACTGTAAGAAGTCCATGGATGTCCCTGATTGACTGAACCAGATGAAGGTTCATGAGTTATTTCACACGATATTGTCGTATGGACTGTAGGAAGTCCATGTCTTCATTTAACTCGACATGAGTATTTGGAGGATGTCCCCGGTCGACTGAACTAGAAGAAAGTTCAGGAGTATTTTTCATACGACATGTGTCATCTAGACTGAGGATAGTCCATGTCTTCAACTTGACTCGACATGAGTCCATGGAGAATGTCCCCGGTCGACTGAACCAGATGAATGTTCAAGAGTTATTTCACACGACATTGTCGTATAGACTGTAGGAAGTCCATGTCTTCATTTGACTCGACATGAGTCCATGGGGGATGTCCCCGGTCGACTGAACCAGTTGAAGGTTCAGGACAATCTCCATACTACTGGTCAAAGACCAGAGGAGTCTTCAAATTTTTCTAGACCAAATGAAGGTCATATGTTAAACTTGACTCTACATGAGTTATGTGGAATGTTCTCAGTCGACTGAACCAGATAAAGGTTCAGAGTACACTCCATACGACGGTGAGTCTTCAATGTCGTCTGGACTAGGAGTAGTCCATGCCTTTAACTTGACTCGACATGAGTCTATGGGGGATGTCCCCGGTCGACTGAACCAGATGAAGGCTTATGAGTACATTTCACACGACATTTGTTGTCTCAACTTAGAGTAGTCCATGTCTTCATTTGACTCGACATGAGTCTATGGGGGATATCCCCGGTCGACTGAACCAGATGAAGGTTCATGAGTTATTTCACACGAAATTGTCGTATGGACTGTAGGAAGTCCATGTCTTCATTTGACTCGACATGAGTCCATGGGGGATGTCCCCAGTCGACTGAACCAGTTGAAGGTACAGGACAATCTCCATACTACTGGTCAATGACCAGAGGAGTCTTCAAATTTTTCTAGACCAGATGAAGGTCATATGTTAAACTTGACTCTACATGAGTTATGGGGAATGTTCCCAGTCGATTGAACCGGATGAAGGTTCATGGTACACTTCATACGACGAGGAGTCTTCAATATCGTCTGGACTAGGAGTAGTCCAGGTCCTTAACTTGACTCGACATTAGTCTATGGGGGATGTCCCCGGTCGAATGAACCGGATGAAGGTTCAGGAGTACATTTCACACGACATGTATCATATGGACTGAGAGTAGTCCAAGTCTTCATTTGACTCGATATGAGTCCATGGGGGATGTCCCCGATCGACTGAACCAGATGAAGGTTCAATAATATATTTCACACGACATGTGTCGTCTGGACTGAGAGTAGTCCAGGTCTTTCATTTGACTCGACATGAGTCTATGGGGGATGTCCCCGGTCGACTAAACCAGATGAAGGTTCAAGAGTTATTTCACACGACATTGTCTTATGGACTGTAGGAAGTCCATGTCTTCATTTGACTTGACATGAGTCTATGAGGGATGTCCCCGATCGATTGAACCAGATGAAGGTTCATGAGTTGTTTCATTCGACATGTCGTATGGTCTGAGGGATGTCCATGTCTTCAGTTGACTCGACATGAGTCATTGGGGGATGTCCCCGGTCGACTGAACCAGATGAAGGTTCATGAGATAATTCACACGACATTGTCGTGTGGACTGGGGGAAGTCCATGTCTTCAGTTGACTCGACATGAGTCATTGGGGGATGTCCCCGGTTGACTGAACCAGATGAAGGTCAAGATAATCCCTATACTACGGTTCAAAGGACCATGGGAGTCTTCAATGTCGTCTGGACCAGATAAAGGTCATGTATTGAACTTAACTCTACATGAGTCACGAGGAATATTCCCAATCGACTGAACCAGATGAAGGTCAGGATAATCCCCATACTACGAGTCAAAGAACCAGGGGAGTCATCAATATCGTTTGGACCAGATGGAGGTCTATGAAAGTCTTCATTGAGAGTACCTGACGAAGGTCCAAGAGTCTTTCTTTAACATACTACTAGACCTAATGAAGGTCTATGAAGGTCATCAGCCATTCTCCTGATGAGGGTCCATGAGACTACGGTCGTATGGACCTGTCAAATGGACTTGATAAAGGTTCAAAAATGTCATCACTTCTCACTCTACTAGACATGAAGAAGGTCAATGAGGGTTCTCATTCCTCATTCTACAAGACCTGACAAAGGTCAATGAAGGTATGATTCATCATTCTACAAGACCTGACAAAGGTCAATGAGGGTATAATTCATCATTCTACAAGACCTGACAAAAGTCAATGAGGATATAATTTCTACAAGACCTGACAAAGGTCAATGATGGTATAATTCCTCATTCTACATGACTTGTAGTCTGAGACCATGTCGTCTGAAGACTATGAGACTACGGTCGAATGAACCTGATGAAGGTCTATGAGGGTCATCATCCTACTAGATTTGATGAAGGTCGGTCGATTGGACCTTATGGAGGTCCAAAGGATTTTTCATACTACATAACCTGATGAAGGTCGGTTGATTGGACCTGATGGAGGTCCAATGGATTCTTCATACTACCTAACCTGATGAAGGTCGATCGATTGGACCTGATTGAGGTCCAAGGGATTTTTCATACTACCCGACCTGATAAAGGTCGGTCGACTAGACCTGATGGAGGTCCAAGAAGGTTATTCATTATACTAGGCATGATAAAAGATTCCCTATGTAGTCTGGAGTTGGCGGTATTAAATCAATGTCGTATGGAGATGATGACTAACCTTTCATGTCTTCTAAGGAATGTGACATCCATGTCTTGTCGAATGGGATCTTAAATAAATGTAAAGCCTCATACGTGTCATGTCGAGTGAGACATTCGCCTCATGCTGAGTGTAGTGTCCAGTGGGATATTCACCTCATGATGAACCTTCATTTGAAGCATCCTCCTTGAGTCGAGTCTACATCATTGTAATGTCGAGTGGGACATCATCTCATGATGTATCTTCATTTGAAGTATCTTTCTTGAGTCGAGTCTACTTCTATTTGTCGAATAAAACGTCAGCCAATAGCTGATCCTTCCTCAATGTCGTGTCGACTGGAACCTTAACCCCTAACTAAGACCTATTTCTTATCGTGTCGAGTGGTGCTTCAACCCATAACTAGGAGTTCTTCCGTGTCGTGTGGAGTAGAGCCTCAGTCTCTAGCTAAGACTCATTCCTTGTCGTGTGGAGTGGAACCTCAGCTTCTAGCAAATACTTCTTCTTGTCGTGTGAAGTGGAACCTCATCCTCTAGCTAAGACTCATTCCCAGTCGTGTCGAATGGACTCTCTGTCAAATACTAAGACTTCTTCCATGTCATGTCAAATGACACATTTGCCTCGTGCTAGGTCTTCTTCTATCTCATGTAGAATGAGATCTTAAACAAGTGTCAAACCTCACACGTGGAGTGTCGAGTGGAATCTTTGCTCAATTCTAAACCATCATATATGTAGTGTCGATTCTGATCTTTAGCAAGTGATAAGTTGGTAAAGTTGATTGGGATGTCCATGCCAAGTCTTCATTAGAGTATTGTCCATCGGGATATCCTCTTCATGCCAATTCTTCATACACGAAATGTCGATTGGGGCGGTCATGCCAGATACATTGCTTCATCGTATGAGTGATAGAAAAAGTGGTTCTATTGGAGGGTATTGTTCCTTTCTTAGTCGACTGGGAGAGGTATGTTGATTGGGCTGGATGATTTTTTATGTTGTCGATTGGAGCAAATGAGTTTCTCCCTAAGTTGGAGTTTTGTGAATGATGAAATTTTTTTTAAAGTAACCAATGAATACTTGTGTGGGAAGCTATGATATCCCGAATGTGACAATGGGTGATCTATGGCTCTTTGTTTTTGGTCTAATTACATCAAGTAATATCTTATTGAGATGTATTATTAACGCATCACTTATTATGTCGCTTGTGGGGGTTCGAGGTTCTCTTATTGTGATGGCTGAATGAGCTTTCTCTCCTATTGTTCCTCCTATCCTCCTCCCACCTGATCTCAATGTGGGCCCGAGCCATGGCTTGATCCATTATGTAACATCGAAATTTAGTGAGCTTTTTATAGAGTCCACTTTCTGAAAGTAATCCATTTCTGAATGCTTCCACTACAGTAGGCTGATGGAGATCTGGAATTGTTATCATCTCTTTATTGAAGCGAGCCACGTAGCTTCGCAAGGACTCTCCTCTCCGTTGCTGGATGGCATTGAGGTCATTGGTGGTCTTCTCAAGCTTGCAAGAACTTGAAAAATGCTTCACAAATTTATTTGCTAGCTGTTGGTAAGACTCGGTGGATCTGTAAGGTAGGTTGATGAATTAGGTGAGGGCCGGACCTGCCAACATTTCTCCAAAGCATCTGCACATTCCGGCTTCCCATTGGCTTAGTGACAAGCCAGTTGACATCATATTGTACTTGTAGTGTATTACATGGTCGTCTGGATATGTGGATCTATCATACAACTTCGTATCCGGTGGACTGAACTTCCGCGGTAGCTCAACAGATGTGATGGTCTCCAAGAAGGGAGTGTCAGAAATGGTTCATGCTCTGCTTTGTTTCACTCCTGGTAGGCTGGACATAACTGATTCTTTAAACTCCATCATTTCCCTCCTCATGGTGGACGCGACCTGTTGTGCTTGGTCGACTGGGGAAATTGGTAGGTTCCTCTGGCCGCCATTTGATGGATTATCATCTGTCACTTCGTTGAATGCTCCCAAGAGATTAGATGGAGTGGCATGATTGTTGGTTTGATCTGAGGTGTTATGATGTTGAGATGTGGATGAGATTAAATCCAACTGCTTTTGAAGATTTATGTTGGAGTTTCGCATGGTTTGGTTTTCTTCTTCCAAAGCTTGCAATATTTCCTGGAGTATGGCTAGTTGTGATGCTACTGGATCAGGTGTTTGTTCATTGCTTGAAGCCATGAGTGACTGTGTTTTGAGTATTGTAGAATGTGAGATCTTCGCATGCTATGAATCGCTAAGGCCCCACGGTGGGCTCCAACTTGTGGACGTTGGTTTTCGTCCGAGGTCCACAATCGAGAATTTGTAAGTTGGGGCATTAGCGATCCTGTAAAATAAATGTAGAGTGAGCGGGAGTAGACTACCCACCGGTGTGGTGGGTGCTGGGGGCACTCCGACGCTCAAGTCAGTAGTATGAAATGAGCAGTAAATATGTAAATGTGAAAGCAAGGTTTGTTGTTACCTTGTCATTCTTTGGGTGGCCGTGAGGGCGGTGACAGATGTTTAAAGGAATGAGAAGCTCTGAAAGCTTGTGTCCGAGAGAAAAATCTTGTATAAGAGAAGTGAAGCTTGACTGCCCTTGTATGCTGAGTTACCTCCCATTTTGTAGATTGAAGGAAGTCACTTTATAGCTGTAACAGAAGCTGTATATAGAACCTACAACGTGCTGTGATTTCTGGCAATGGGCCCACAACGTGCTCAAGTCTTTGTCTTTCGGTGATGAAGAATATTTGCATGTGATAATATATTTTGTGTTTAGGAAATAGGGATACAATAGGTGAATAATTAAATGGGTTTGTCCTTAAGCTGTTGGCTTTACTTTTATAAACGGTTTAAAGTTTTATGGGCTGGGTTATATCATTTTGGGCTTCATTTGGTATTGGGTTCCAAGTAAAAAGGACGGTTTTGCCCTTGGCCCAAATTTTGCCCATACATTTACATAAACACTAAAAAATAAAAAAAAAATATTTTATTATTTATGTGAACAATTATGTGTATATATCATTTTTGATAATTCTATTGCTATAATATGGGCTAGAAAATTAAAATGTTTTTTTATCAATTATGTTGGCACACCTTCATTAACCACATAAAACCACTTATTTATACAATTACGTTAAATAACAAAAATAACCCTAATAAGCCCATCTTAGTTTCTCTTTCAAAACACTTCACTTTCATGCTGGTAAAGGGTGTTCGCAGGTTAGGTCGGTGTGATTTCTTTTTTTAATTTTGTTAAATCCGATTGGGTCGACGGTTTGGGAAATTCGAACTTGAAATCACAAATTTGAAAGGGAAAACTGCCGCGGTTCGGGTCGGCGATTCAACGGTTTGGGCGGTTTAGGTCATAAATTTTTTAAGAAAATTTTATGTGTTTTCACGTAATAACTGAAGAGAAAAACACTTATTTTTAATTTATACAGTTCATATTTCCATATGATTATGAATGTTTAAATTTCATCAATAAAGAAGAAGAAAAATATATACTAATGTCTAACTTGAACCCGGGTCGGTGGTTCGGGTCAAACCCGAAATTATTGTAAAAAAAACTGCACACCGACTCGAAATTTGCGGTTCGGGATGAGGTGACCTGAAATCAAATTTAAATTTTATATGGTTAATGAAGGAGGTTGGGCCAGTGTAGGCACTGCATTTTTGCATGTAAGTCTCGATGATGTGTCTCATTTAGAGGCACTACCTTTTAAGTCGCGAAAGTCCCGGGAAACGGACGTCGGAAGGGAAAAGTCAGAAATTGGTATTTTTGTTGGATTTAGTTCGCTTGTTTAGCTTCGAGTTCGCTTGTTGGACTTCTGTTTTAAAACATCTTTGACCCAAAACCCCTGCAAAACCACTTAGCCTTGACCCAAAACCCCTCGCAAGCCCACACACCACCAAGCCCACCATAAAATCCAACTACACGCCCACATCAAGCCTACACACCACCAAGCCCCCTTCTCCCCCTACGCAGCTCATCAATGCATTGTCCCTTCACGCACACAGCCTCACTGCACGCACAAAATCCTCACACACAAACCCCTTCACTGCCTTCAACAGCCATTCTTCACGCATTAGCCTTCAACACGTAAGCCACTCACCTTCACGCACTCATAAACTGCACACACATACATAGACAACTCACGCATACAAATTGCACACACGTAACAGACCACTCACACACATAAATTGCCCTCAAAGCCACGCACCAGCCCCCCACGCAGCACTCACATCCCAAGCTCTCAAAGCCACGCACCAGCCCCCTCAAACACTTCACGCCTAGCCACCTTCAACAGCCCCTAACCCTCACGCACCCCTCACATTGCCCAATTCACTGCCGAGAAATAACCCTCAAATTATCGCATAAAAACACTCACTGTCCATAAACTACACCCTGAAGCTACCAAAAATCAGCCCCTAAAAAATAGTCCAGTTTCACCACAAAAATCACCTAAAACTGCACTATAATACATAAAAAACAATGACCAGAAAATACAACCAAAACAGCAGTGAAACGGAGTAAAAATAGCAGCCCAAACAGTGAAACAGTGAGGAAAGAACGTGAACCAACGAACCGAAAGAGTTGCGGAGTGTTAGCCCTTCCGACGGCCTTGTGACGCACTTCCAAGAGTCGACATAAAAGGTTAGACCTGAGGGCACCTTTCTTATTTATTTTCATTCATCTTTTAATTATTTATTGAATTTCCTTCGCATGAAAGTCGTTGGTTAATGTGTGTTGTGTCCATTGGATGAATGGAAAATGTGTCGTCTCTTATGGTATATCAGATGGAAACCCATACGTAAATTCTGTAGCCGAATCCGAATGGACGGTAGTGCGGTCTGTACTTGGGAAACAACTCCACGTACCACTTGAGCAAACGACACATCTTTCACTTTATTTTATCTTGTTTGTTTATTATTCGCATTTTATATTTCGTCTTTTACTTTCCGCATGCTACTTGCTTGTGTATTGATGATATAGTGCGCATGGGCTTAGTATGTTGGTCTAAAGGTTCTCTATTTGAGGGAAGAAAAGTCTAAAAGGCTACCTTTACGACAATACTTTACCGCGCCGGACGAAGTGTGTTTGATTGAATGTGAGATATGTTCAATCGAGTATACGAAGTCCTATATTATTGTCTTTATTTTATATGCATTGTGATGTAATGCGCATATGCTTAGTATGTTGGTCTAAAGGTTCTCTATTTGAGGGAAGAAAAGTCCAAAAGGCTACCTTTACGACAATACTTTGCCGCGCCGGATGAAGTGTGTTTGATTGAATGTGAGATATGTTTAATCGAGTATACGAAGTCCTATATTGTTGTCTTTACTTTCTATGCATTGTGATGTAATGCGCATGGGCTTAGTATGTTGGTCTAAAGGTTCTCTATTTGAGGGAAGAAAAGTCCAAAAGGCTACATTTACGACAATACTTTGCCGCGCCGGACGAAGTGTGTTTGATAGAATGTTAGATATGTTTAATCGAGTATACGAAGTCCTATATTGTTGCCTTTACTTTCTATGCATTGTGATGTAATGCGCATGGGCTTAGTATGTTGGTCTAAAGGTTCCCTATTTGAGGGAAGAAAAGTCTAAAAGGCTACCTTTACAATAATACTTTGCCGCGCCTTTTATTATTCTGTTATTTACTTTTTGTATGTCATCTCCTTGCATAATCATGCATCATATTGCAAGGCGCATGGGCAAATCAAGTTGGATTAAAGGTCCTCCATTTTGAGAGATGAAAATCCTAAGGGCTACCTTTGCCATGATGTTTTGCCACGCCGGACAAAGCACGTTCGATTGAACGTAAGATACGTTCAATCAGACACTTGAAGTCCTATATAGATGTGGGCATATATTGCATCTCTCTTCTTTCACCTTTATTGTCTATCTTCTTTTGCATCGCATCATGGCACGTTTATTTTAGTGTATAATTGCCTCTTTAATTATCTCTTTACATTATGCACTTAATTGCCTCTCTTTAATATGCATGCTTGTACAATTATTGGTTATTTGCGTCTCTGTGTTTATCAATATAATGTGTTTATGAAATTATATGCTTGCCGTTATTCCAGTTTATTTTCATGCATGTGAATTTAGAAGTATAATACTCTTGGAAACATATGTTGCGTAGATTCGATTAAATTATTGCACAAATCATTTCATTACAAGTGGCATAAGTAAGGGACCATTCCGAACCAAACGGTTTGAGGTCTTCCCTTGCGAGGGGTGAGTGCAGCCTTAAATCATTTTCCCGGTTCACACCGGGTGGTGACTCCATGTTATTTCTCCGGTTTAGTCCCCCGCGGGCTACTCCGTACTCCCGATCGGGTCGCAGCCCGGAACAACGTCGCCGATTTCTGTGTCCTACAGTCTGGCGACTCCACTGAGGATAGAGAATCAGCCCCGAAATAATGTCTTGTAATGATTGTGATTTGTGCTTTAGTTAACCATGTCTATAGCGGGTTAAAGAGGTTTAATCAAAGGCATTGTTAAGGCTAGGTGATGGTTTGATGTCTTCCTTCATTCACTACCTTTCTCTAAGGAAAATCTGTGAAGACACCTAGATAATCATTACCCGTAGCTCACTGTGACAGACTAATTTGGAGGACTTGTTGTTTATTCCTGTCACCAAGGTGATAAGAGCCTAAGAGGCTTGGGTATTTAAGAGAGTTCGCTCCACCCTCCCTCTGGGGAATCTACAATAGGAAATCCATTTGACAGTCAGTCACGCATCATAACTCGTTGGCACATACCTTAGCGTATAAAAAAGGTGTGCTCACTTGGTCGCTCGGACCCTTGAGTGGGGAGACCTAGTTGTGGGCAATCCTTCGTCGACGAGAGCCTTTGTCTATACCCCTATAAACCCGCATATGAACCTTAGTTGTAGGGCCAATAGAAGCCATTCCTGTATGTTTATGTTAGGGACCATCATCATTTGGATTTAGTTAGACTTCTTGTCAGAAATTCGAACTTGTTAGGCCATTTAAATTGGGATGAGTTCGTATCTTATGACAATTGGGCTGAAAGTTTCTAAAATGCCAATGGGCCACTCTGTAGAAATTGTTTCTTTATGCTTATGCTTATGACCATCATCATTTGGACTCAGTTAGGTTTCTCGTCAGAAATGCGAACTTGCTGGGCCATTTAAAGTGGGACGAGTTCGTATCTTATGACAATTGGGCTAAAAGTTTCTAAAATACCGATGGGCCATCCTGTGTTTAGGTCTTTTATCATTTGAAGTTTATTTAGCCATGTTATTGCAAAGGCGTAAACCTGTTGGGCCTTTTCAACTGGGACAAGTTTGCACCTCGCAATAGTATGATTGAATGCTTTAAAATGATAATGGGCCGACTTATATATTCCATGCATCGCACGCATCTCATGCATCTCATACATACATGCATCATGTTAACCCCTGTATCTTAAAAGCCATCATAGATATCCGTTGGGTTAGGAAAGAAAGACTTGTCAAAAGGTGTTTAACAAACATAGATATCGGGAAAAGGAAACTGAGAAACATAAAACCTTACGACAAGGATAGAGAGACAAGCGAATGGTATTCAATTGAAATGATTAAGAAAAGAAGAGGCACAGAAAGTAATGGAAGAAATACATGACGGGGTATGTGGACCGCACATGAATGGGTTGAACTTGTCTCGCAAGATTGTAAGACAAGGCTTCTACTGGTTGACAATGGAGACAGACTGTGCAAAGCTAGTAAAATATTGTCATGATTGTCAAGCACGCGGTAATTTGAACCATCTGCCTCACACAGAGTTACACGGGCTATCGGAGCCATGGCATTTCTCAGCATGGGGAATTGATATGATCGGGGAGATTCGACTGAATGCATCGAATGCACATCGTTTCATAGTAGTGGCAGTGGACTACTTCTCAAAATAGGTGGAAGCCGAGTCATTTTGTAACGTCACAGCAAATCATATGGCGAAGTTTGTAGCTCGGAACATCATATGTCGATATGGGATGCCGCATCATGTAGTGACAGATAACGGAGTTCAGTTTCAAGGGGAAACGAAGGCAATGCTATAGAGATATGGGATAAGACATCACAAGTCATCACCTTACAGACCGCAGGCGAATGGGGCAGTCGAGGCAGCCAATAAGACAGTAAAGAAGATATTAGCCAAGATGACAGAAAACTGCAAAGATTGGGCTAACAAACTACCGTAGGCCGTGTGGGGGTACAGAACATTAGTGAGAACAGCAACAAGAGCCACACCTTACTCTTTGGTATATGGAATGGAAACAATATTACTCGTGGGAGTTGAACATGTGACGTATTTGCATCCCTTTTTGTGTTTTGTTCTCTTTGTATTCACAAGTTTCAACGGAGAAAAAAAGAAAGCGGTAAATGCAAGCCAACCAGAAGCAGCAATAGTACAATGTCATCAGTTTTAGGAATAAATCATGGTGTTGAGGCCCACATCAGTCTCAGGAATGAATCAGAATCAGTATCAGTTTAGGAATGAATCACCGGGTTGAGGCCCGCATCAGTATTAGTCTCAGGAAGGAATCCCAGGGTTGAGGCCCATATCAGTATAGGTTTCAGGAATGGATCCCAGGGGGCGAAGCCCACATTATCAGAGGTTGGAAGGAAGAATTCCGTGGAGTGAGTGAAAAAAAAGAAAAAAAGAGAGATAAGTCTTTGATAGTTAGGCATATGTCCAGTGATGACATTGTTTGTTGTAGGGAGAAACCTTAGAAAAGATAAGTGCGAGATGTACTCTCATCCAGCATTCTGAGTGGTTGATCTCGGCTAGACTCGTGAGCACTTGATTACAGGATCTTAGCAGTAGAAGCCTGAGTAGTTGGCGAGATGACTAGTTGAAGAGATGGTAGATCAGTGAATGACCGTTTGCTGGGATGTCCATCCTGGTTTACTTATGCTACGATATATGATATGGTTGGAAACAAATAAAAAGTTTCTGCAATGAAAGGAAAAGAAAAAAAATAGACCGCCTATAAAAAAAAAGCGTGAAAGAAAAGAGAAAAAGAAAAAAAAAAGAAAAGAAAACAAGAAAGTTCAAAAATGAAAAGAAAGAAAAGAAAGAGACGAGAAAAAAAGAAGAAAACCATATCATGTTGAGTACGAGGAAGTAATCACAGAGTGTGATCAAGACATCCAGATTGGTTAAACCCACTGATCCGATTCTCCGAGACAAAATCATCGAGTTGGCTTACTTAAGGATTAAGATGTGAAAGAGCCTTGACACACACACACTAGGAGTCTAGTTCAGATCACTCATGCAGACGATCAGATTTGAGTGTATTAAGTACTTTGAAGGTTCTCTGGTTTCGACACGAAGCATCCGTTGAGGACGAAAATATGTTTAGCTATCAGGACTATCTCGTGAGAGGCAATACATCATGTTGATATGCAATATCACATCAGCATCAGTTTGGGGATGAGTCATAGGGCCGAGGCCCACATCAGTTTCAGTTTTGGGGATGAGTCCCAGGGCCGAGGCCCACATCAGTTTCACTTTTGGGGATGAGTCTCAGGGCCGAGGCCCACATCAGTTTCAGTTTTGGGGATGAGTCACAAGGCCGAGGCCCACATCAGCATTAGTTTGGGGATGAGTCCCAGGGCCGAGGCCCACATCAGTTTCAGTTTTGGGGATGAGTCCCAGGGCCGAGGCCCACATCAGTTTCAGTTTTGGGGATGAGTCCCAAGGCCGAGGCCCACATCAGTTTCAGTTTTGGGGATGAGTCTCAGGGCCGAGGCCCACATCAGTTTCAGTTTTGGGGGTGAATCCCAGGGTCGAGGCCCATATCAGTTTCAGTTTTGGGGATGAGTCCCAGGGCCGAGGCCCACATCAGTTTCAGTTTTGGGAATGAGTCCTAGGGCCGAGGCCCACATCAGTTTCAGTTTTGGGGATGAGTCCCAGGGTCGAGGCCCACACATCAGTATCAGTTTTGGGGATAAGTTCTAGGGCCGAGGCCCACATCCGTACCGGTTTGGGGGTGAGGCCCACATCAGTATCAGTTTGCGGGCCGAGGCCCACATCAACATCAGTTTTGGGGATGAGTCCCGGGGCGAGGCCCACATCAGCATCAGTTTTGGGGATGAGTCACAGAGTCGTGACCCACATCATCAGTAGTTTTGGGGATGCGTCCCAAGGTCGTGACCCACATCATCAGTCTTGGGGATGAGTCTCAGGGTCGAGGCCCACATCAGCATCAGTATCAGTTTTAGGGATCATTTTCAGGGTCGAGGCCCACATCAGCATCATCATTAGTCTTGGGGATGAGTCCCAGGGGCGAGGCCCACATCAGCTCTAGTATCAGTTTTGGGATGCGTCACAAGGTCGAGGCCCACACATATCATCAGCAATTTTGGGGATGAGTCCCAGGGTCGAGGCCCACATCAGTATCAGCTTGGGGGCGAGGCCAGCATCAACATCAGTTTAGGGGAGAGGCCCATATCCGCATCAGTTTGGGGGCGAGGCCCATATCAGTATTAGTATGTGGGCCGATGTGAAGGGGTTATTTAGGGGGTGAGTCCGGTGAAGGTAACGCAGCGGAAGCGGCGAAAATCCGATTTTCAGATTTCAAAACTTTTTCTCGGATAATTAAATAAAATATTTATTTAATATTCCAATAATCAAATTATGAAAATAAATTCAATAAAACAATTTTAAGTGAATTTACCGAAATACCCTTGCTTTGTATTTTTGTCCGTTTTAGTCCGAAATTGATCCAATCAATTTTGAATGATTCTAAATATTTCTAAGATGAACTTATGATGTTCAAAACATCAAAACACCAAAGCAACCAAAATCCCCAAAATTTGATGCAAAAGCCGAGAGCACCATTTGGTGCCAATTTTGGCATTTTGCACTTTCATGCTTCAAGACACATCCAAATGATATCCAATCAACATGAAACTTTATATGCATCATATACACACATAAATACACAACATATATGAAAACCCCCAAATTGGAATTAGATTAGTTATAAACCCTAATTTTTCAATTTCCACAAATTGGACAAATTAGGCTAATTACATTAAATCAAATGTTTCAATCATCAATCTTTCATCCAATTCAAGTCTCAACACAATGAAACAACTCAAGATCAAATCTAGGTCATTTAAGAGTGGGTCAACAACTCTAGAATAGCAACATGGTTTCCAAACCTTAAAAGAATCTTTATAACTACAATAGTTACAAGCTTTCTTCATCACACATGCTCAACACTTTCAACCAAATTTCCATCATCAAAAACACAAGAAATAATGAAAAGAATAACTTAAGAACATCACAAGATGTTGCCTAGATCCTAAGGAACAAATTCCTTTCTAATAGTAAGTTTGAAAAACTTACAAAATCCAAGCTTTTCTTTGAGTTTTCTCTTCTCCTTCACTTGCTTTCTTTGTTTTCTTTAATGGTGTTTCTTGTAAAGTGTATTAGGTTAACATGAAATGAAAAATGAAAACAATATATACTTGTGAACAAATGGCCTTTGGCCGAAATTCACAAAGAAATATCAAGGATTGTCATTTCAATTTCATTTCATAAATTGTTATCAACTTGCATAAATATCTTATAAACACTTTATTAGATATTTATCTAAGTCAACAAAAGCAACTAATGTTATTTACTTTAATTATCCTAATGTAAGATATTTATATTTTAATTAATTTAATCATTTAACAATTAAATAATTAATTAATTAATCAAATACAAATATATTAAATATATGTATAATATTTACATTAAAATTAAAAACATATTCATTTAGGAAATAAGTCAAATAACTCATTTTGACTATTAATTAATGTGTATTTAAATTAATCAAGTATTAAATGTAAATACACAATAATTAAGGAAATGACTATCTAGTCTCTTTAGCATGTATCTTGCGTTTAACCATTAAACGACTTTATAAATAATCAATATTATTTATTTATGTTGCTCTAGTGCTCAACGAGTATGTTTCATTATTGAGACTCTCTAGGTTCAGGTATATCCGTCACGAAATCTAATTTCGTGTCCATAATCTATCCACCCGTAGATTATGACGATCACGGATAATCTCGCTGAACCATACAGGTCGAGGTCAAGGCAAATGTATAATTCCTCCGTCACAGGTATCCGGATAAATCCCAGAGATATAGATGTAAACGTCAAATCTCTATCGGGACTATCCAGTCGACTATTCTATTAGCAATCTCAAAAAGAATGTTTAGAACTAGCTTCTAAACTTACCACGGGCCCATGGTTTTATCTGATTGCTAATCATATGGACTACCTATGCTCTGGTACACAGAACTGACGGATCCTATCTTGATACACATAGGACACCCTGAGGATCTATCTACACCCAACGAACAGGCGGAGGTCTGATCTAAATAGATCGGTGACGTGACTGCCGTCTAAGTGTAGAAGATGTCTCATGTGCCCACAATGGCATCTCAAGTCTAAGAATCACAAGTGCTACTCAACCCAAGAAGATTCTTATTGACGCTGGTGTACCATCCATTAAGAATCTTCGGTGAGTCGTTCAGTGTTTATCCACTATAAACACCTACACGTCTATACTAGTCTCCAAGACTTATGGTTCATTGAGAAACCATTGGAATCATATATTCCAGTATACGACATGTACCGGTCTCAACGGGTTTACTATACTGACCAAGTAGTGTAAACCTTGACCAGGAACTGTCTGAGAATGACAACGTCATGATACGACTCAATGTCCGTTGCGACGCTTTTTGCAACTGTATCATGACTAATCATTCTAGGGTCATTACGTCTTTACCATATAAAAGATAGATTATATTATAGAAACTGCATATATTATTACTGATAATAACGTTTACAGAAGTATTTAACAAAAATACAACCGGGAATTGGCGCTCTGAGCACCAACCCCTACAAAATCTCCCACTTGCTCTAGTGCCAATATCGATTGTATCTAATACCCATCGACTCCACGTGTTTATCAAATAACTTCGGAGGTATGGCCTTCGTCAGCGGGTCTGCTACGTTGTCTTCACTCGGTACCTTGCACACGACAATATCCCATCGCGACACGATCTCTCGAATGATGTGGTACTTGCGTTCCACATGCTTCGACTTCTGATGCGCCCTCGGTTCCTTTGCTTGCGCAATGGCTCCAGTATTATCACAGTATAACGGAATCGCATTCTCGATACTTGGGACAACTCCCAATTCTGTGATAAAATTCTTTATCCACACAGCCTCTTTTGCGGCTTCAGAAGCTGCAATATATTCCGCCTCAGTGGTGGAATCAGCTGTAGATCCCTGTTTGGAACTCTTCCAACATACTGCACCTCCGTTAAGGGTAAAGACAAATCCAGATGTAGACTTTCTATCATCGGGATCCGATTGAAAATCAGAGTCTGTATACCCGTTAACCTGCAGTTCGTTTCCTCCATAAATAATCAACTTATCCTTAGTACCTTAAGATACTTTAGGATATGTTTAATGGCCATCCA
Source organism: Zanthoxylum bungeanum (assembly GCA_019454045.1). NCBI lineage: Eukaryota > Viridiplantae > Streptophyta > Magnoliopsida > Sapindales > Rutaceae > Zanthoxylum > Zanthoxylum bungeanum. The sequence goes on from SKCR01032011.1 coordinate 49,370, forward strand.
ATGGTCATTACCTGGATTGGACTGATATCGAGGTTACGCTAACAGCGAAACTGGTATCAGGCCTCGTACATAACATGGCATACATTATGCTACCCAAACACGAAGCATAAGGTTGGTTAGACATTCTAACCTTCTCATCTTCTGTTTGTGGACACATCTTCTTGAAAGATGAATCCCATGTCTGAACGGTATGTTTGCTGTCTTACAGTTACCAAAGCTATACCGTTCCAAGATCTTATCTACGTACGTTGATTGGGATAACCCAATCAGCCTCCTTTGTCTATCTCGATAGAGTTTTATCCCTAAAACATAGGAAGCTTCTCCCAGGTCCTTCATGGAGAAATTCTTACAGAGATATGCTTTAATGCTTTGTAACATACCTAAATCATTCCCAATGATTTGGATGTCATCAACATACATGACTAAAAATACGACCATGCTCCCACTGGCCTTCTGATACACACAGGATTCTTCCGAATTCTTGAGAAAACCAGACGATCTAATAATCTCATCGAATCGAAGATTCCAACTTCGTGAAGCTTGTTTAAGTCCATAAATGGACTTCTTAAGCTTACATACCATACCCGAGGTTTCGCTGGATGTGAAACCTTCCGGCTGTTCCATATAGATTTCTTCATCAAGAAATCCATTCAGAAAAGCCGTTTTGACATCCATTTGCCAAATCTCGTAGTCATGATACGCAGCTATAGAAAGCAAAATCCGGATAGACTTAAGCATTGCTACCGGCGAAAAAGTTTCATCGTAGTCGACGCCAGGTCGCTGCGTGTAACCTTTTGCTACCAGTCGGGCCTTGTAAGTTTCAACCTTACCGTCAGGCCCCGCTTCCTTTGTAAACCCATTTACAACCGATAGGAAACAATTCCTTCGGGAAGCGGAATCAAGTCCCAAACTTGATTTTCATGCATTGAGTCTATCTCGGATTTCATGGCACTTTGCCATTTCACGGAGTCGATGTCCAACATCGATTCTCTATAGGTGAAAGGATCTGTCTCTTCAACTAAGAGAACATCCAGACTCTTTTCTTGTATCAAATACAAGCGTTCAGGAGGTCTAGATACCCTTTCCGACCTACGGAGTGTGTGTGTTGAAGGTCCTTCATCTACTTGAATTTCAGGTTCCTCTGTTGGTTCGTTGTTTTCAGGTTGGACTTCATCAAGCTCAACCTATCTATGATCACCACCTTCTGACAAAAATTCTACTTCTAGAAATTTTGCGAAGCGAGCTACGAACACATTTCGATGCTCGGTATCATAGATAGAACAGATATCCCCTCGTATTCGAGGGATATCCAACAAACCTAAACTTTTGCCCTCGAGGCGAAAGCTTACTTGCTGAGTTACCCTGACATAGGCAGGACAACCCAAACCTTAATATAATTAAGATTCGGTCTCCTACCGAACCATATCTGATACGGTGTCGTAGGAACAGCCTTTGAAGGAATCTTATTCAAAAGATGTGCGGCTGTTAAGAGACAGTAGCCCCATAAGTAATAGGGCAAATCTGTGAAACTCAACATCGATCGGACCATATCCAATAAAGTCCGATTTCTCCTTTCAGATACACCATTGTGCTGTGGTGTACCTGGAGGAGTATATTGAGCGAGAATCCCATTCTCCTTCATATAATCCATGAACTCACCACTCATATATCGCCGCCTCGATCTGATCGAAGGCATTTAATATATTACCAGTTTGTTTTTCTACTTCATTCGGAACTCTTTGAACTTTTCAAAGGTTTCCGATTTATGTCGCATCAAATACACATAACCGTACCGTGACAAATCATCGGTAAAGGTAACGAAGTACGAATAACCACTGTGAGCAGTTTGACTTAGTGGACCACATACATCAGAATGTACGAGTTCCAGTAAGTTTGTGGCGCGGTGTCCAACACCAGAAAATGGGGCTTTGGTCATCTTACCCTGAATACAGGATTCACAAGTTGGATAGGACTCAATGGTAAGATCTGATATCAAACCATTCCTAACCAATTGGGTAAGGCGTTTAACGCCAATGTGACCAAGTCTCATATGCCAAAGTTCAGTATTATTAATTACAGGTAAACTACGTTTATTAACTCCAGTATTTAATATATCTTTTGAAGTTTGCAATGTGTAATGACCATGCTGGTTTGGACAACAAAGGATCTGAATATTATTTCTATCATATAAATACAAAGAACTATTCTTAATATTCATACAAAATCCTTCTGTATAGTACAAAAAGTGATATAATATTAGCGACACATCCCGGTACAAAATGACAGTCATGTAACAAAAGTGTCCCATTCGGCAATGAGATCTCGCATACTCCCACTGCAACTGCATCCAAAGAGTCTCCACTCCCGAACCGCAACTGCATCTCCCCTGGCTTCAGCCTCCTACTTTCCTTCAGCACCTGCAACGAATTGCAAATGTGAATGGGACAAGCAGAATCTAAAATCCAGCTGGATGTAACGGCTTCACAAGCCAAAGATAAATCAAAACTGGAAAAATAAAAGTACCTGATGTAGATGCTCTGTCTCTCCTCAGCTGGGCAATGTAATCTGGACAGTTACTCTTCCAGTGCCCGACCTTGCCGCAGTGGTGGCATTTGTCTTCAGCAGCCCTTTTGGGCTTGGCTATCTTCGCCTGCTGTGGAGGACCGAATGCCTTCTTCTTCTTCCCTTTCTTCTTCTTTCCCTTGGAAATTCCTTGGGAAGAAGCAGAAAGAGAAGTAGATCTAGGTGGGCGAGTCGGTACTCCCTTTCAGATCCTCTTCTGCCGTGAGCAACATCCTATGTAGCTCCTGGTAGGTGCAGACTGTCCCGTGCATGTTGAAGTACATCACAAACTGGCGGAATGAAGCTGGCAGAGAACCAAGAATGACACTCTACGAGAGAATGTCATTTAGGATGAGATTATGTTGCCTCAATTGATCGATCAAATCGATCATTTGAAGAACATGTGGGCTAACACTTTGCCCCTCATCCAGACGCGCATGGAACAGTTCCATGGCGACCTTGTGAACAATAACTGTTCCTGGTTCTCGAACGATTGTCTTAATCGCGTTATCATACTATAGGAATCTGATGTTCCATAGTATTGTTGCTTGAGTTTCGGAGAGAGCGAACTAAGGATGTATGATTTAACCCTTAAATCATCATTCTTCCAAGCTTCAAGCTTCAAAAACTTGGCGTTCCTCCTCCGAAGCATCCTCACCTACTGCAAGGGGTAAAGGACCCTCAAGAACATAACCCAACTTTTCGGAATCGAGGACAATCCTCAAATCCAATTCCCAGTCTGTAAAGTTCTCAGCGCCTTTTAGTTTGTTCGCATCTAACATACGCGCAAACTGATTTGTGGATTGCCCCGCCATCGCAAATCTATCATATAGATCACGAAAAACGGTTAGCAGAAATTAAGCAGTTTCATATAATATCAAAAGCATAAACTAGATCATGGATTTTTAATCTAATATGCCCCTCCCACTAAATCATGCAATACTGTAATCCCAAAACAGAATACAAATATTTAATAATTAAATAAATATAAATAGTGAAAGGTGGATCCCGTGAATATATTTCAGCTCACAGCAGAGGCACGGTCTCGCCTACGTATATTCATCAGGTAGACAACTCATTTGTCAATCACTTAAAAGTGACTCCTAAGTATCCGGTCCTGGCCGTTTCTTGTTGTCGCTGCGAAGGCAGGCCCACAAGGAGACGTACCAAGGTAATACTCGTCAATGATAAACCTCAAGTTACTTACGTAATCCTGACAGCTAGGGCACGTTCAGAATTCCGCTTTTACTTGAATTTATCTAGTATCAGATATACATCCGGTATAATAAATCTTTATATATCGGCTACACCCTCACAGCAGAGGCACGGTCTCGGATGTAGTCACAAAGAAGTATTCATAAACCGTATTGACAAGACGGACCATATAACATGCATCAAATACATAATAATTACAATTAAACCTTATTATTAGGATTTTCCGCTAAGTGTCATACACCCTAAATCTAACCAGTTTAGATCCTAATAAGCATGCACAAATTCAAGAAAACATGATTAAACATTGATTCAATGAAGGCTAATCATATTAGGTGGCCTAGAATCAGACTCGCTCTGATACCATTTTGAAGGGGTTATTTAGGGGGTGAGTCCGTAACGCAGCAGGGAAGCGGCGAAAATCCGATTTTCAGATTTCAAAACTTTTCTCTCTCGATAAATTAAATAACATATTTATTTAATATTCCAATAATCAAATTATGAAAATAAATTCAATAAAACAATTTTACGTGAATTTACCGAAATAACCCTTACTTTGTATTTTTTGTCCGTTTTAGTCCGAAATTAATCCAATCAATTTTGAATGATTCTAAATCATTTCTAAGATGAACTTATGATGTTCAAAACATCAAAACACCAAAGCAACCAAAATCCCCAAAATTTGATGCAAAAGCCGAGAGCACCATTTGGTGCCAATTTTGTGCATTTTGCACTTTCATGCTTCAAGACACATCCAAATGATATCCAATCAACATGAAACTTTATATGCATCATATACACACATAAATACACAACATATATGAAAACCCCCAAATTTGGAATTATTATAAACCCTAATTTTTCAATTTCCACAAATTGGACAAATTAGGCTAATTACATTAAATCAAATGTTTCAATCATCAATCTTTCATCCAATTCAAGTCTCAACACAATGAAACAACTCAAGATCAAATCTAGGTCATTTAAGAGTGGGTCAACAACTCTAGAATAGCAACATGGTTTCCAAAACCTAAAAGAATCTTTATAACTACAATAGTTACAAGCTTTCTTCATCACACATGCTCAACACTTTCAACCAAATTTCCATCATCAAAACACAAGAAATAATGAAAAGAATAACTTAAGAACATCACAAGATGTTGCCTAGATCCTAAGGAACAAAATTCCTTTCTAATAGTAAGTTTGAAAAACTTACAAAATCCAAGCTTTTCTTTGAGTTTTCTCTTTTCTCCTTTCTCTTCCACTTGCTTTCTTTGGTTTTCTTTAATGGTTTTCTTGTAAAGTGTATTAGGTTAACATGAAATGAAAAAATGAAAACAATATATACTTTGAACAAATGGCCTTTGGCCGAAATTCACAAAGAAATATCAAGGATTTTCATTTCAATTTCATTTCATAAATTTGTTATATCAACTTGCATAAATATCTTATAAACACCTTTATTAGATATTTATCTAAGTCAACAAAAGCAACTAATGTTATTTAACTTTAATTATCCTAATGTAAGATATTTATATTTTAATTAATTTAATCATTTAACAATTAAATAATTAATTAATTAATCAAATACAAATATATTAAATATATGTATAATATTTACATTAAATATTAAAAACATATATTCATTTAGGAAATAAGTCAAATAACTCATTTTGACTATTAATTAATGTGTATTTAATTAATCAAGTATTAAATGTAAATACACAATAATTAAGGAAATGACTATCTAGTCTCTTTAGCATGTATCTTGCGTTAACCATTAAACGACTTTATAAATAATCAATATTATTTATTTATGTTGCTCTAGTGCTCAACGGTATGTTTCATTATTGAGACTCTCTAGGTTCAGGTTTCATCCGTCACAAAATCAGTTCGTAATCTATCCACTCGTAAATCCCGTAGATTATGACGATCACGGATAATCTCGCTGAACCATACAGGTCGAGGTCAAGGCAAATGTATAATTCCTCCGTCACAGGTATCCGGATAAATCCCAGAGATATAGATGTAAACGTCAAATCTCTATCGGGACTATCCAGAGTCGACTATTCTATTAGCAATCTCAAAAAGAATGTTTAGAACTAGCTTCTAAACTTACCACGGGCCCATGGTTTTATCTGATTGCTAATCATATGGACTACCTATGCTCTGGTACACAGAACTGACGGATCCTATCTTGATACACATAGGACACCCTGAGGATCTATCTACACCCAACGAACAGGCGGAGGTCTGATCTAAATAGATCGGTGACGTGACTGCCATCTAAGTGTAGAAGATGTCTCATGTGCCCACAATGGCATCTCAAGTCTAAGAATCACAAGTGCTACTCAACCCAAGAAGATTCTTATTGACGCTGGTGTACCATCCATTAAGAATCTTCGGTGAGTCGTTCAGTGTTTATCCACTATAAACACCTACACGTCTATACTAGTCTCCAAGACTTATGGTTCATTGAGAAACCATTGGAATCATATATTCCAGTATACGACATGTACCGGTCTCAACGGGTTTACTATACTGACCAAGTAGTGTAAACCTTGACCAGGAACTGTCTGAGAATGACAACGTCATGATACGACTCAATGTCCGTTGCGACGCTTTTTGCAACTGTATCATGACTAATCATTCTAGGGTCATTACGTCTTTACCATATAAAAGATTAGATTATATTATAGAAACTGCATATATTATTACTGATAATAACGTTTTACAGAAGTATTTAACAAAAATACAACCGGGAATTGGCGCTCTGAGCGCCAACCCCTACACGATGCCCACATCAGTATCAGTTTGGGGATGAGTCCCAGGGTCGAGGCCCACATCAGCATCAGTTTTGGGGGCGAGTCCCGGGGGCGAGGCCCACATCAGCATCAGTTTTGGGGATGAGTCCCAGGTTCGAGGCCCACATCAGCATCAGTTTTGGGGATGGGTCTCAGGGTCATGACCCACATCATCAGCAGTTTTGAGTATGCATCCCATGGTCGTGACCCACACCATCAACAGTTTTGGGGATGCGTCCCAGGGTCGTGACCCACATCAGCATCAGTTTTTGGGATGAGTCCCGGAGGCGAGGCCCACATCAGCATCAGTTTTAGGGATGAGTCCTAGGGTCGTGACCTACATCATCAGCAGTTTTGGGGATACGTCCCAGGGTCGTGACCCACATCATCAGTAGTTTTGGGGATGCGTCCCAAGTTCGTGACCCACATTGTCAATGTTATCGGGATGCGTCCCAGGTTCGAGGCCCCCGTTGTCGGTTGCAGTTATCGGGATGCATCCCGGGATCGTTGGCCCACTGCATCATCAGTTTTGGGGATGCGTCCCAGGGTCGTGACCCACATTGTCAGCGGTATTAGGATGCATCCCAGGGTCGAGGCCCATGTTGTCGGTTGCAGTTATCGGGATACGTCCCAAGGTCGTTGGCCCCCTGCATCATCAGTTTTGGGGATGCGTCTCAGGGTCGTGACCCACATTGTCAGTGGTATTGGGATGCGTCCCAGGGTCGAGGCCCCCATTGTCGGTTGCAGTTATTGGGATGCGTCCTAGGATTGAGGTCCACTGCATCATCAACTCAGCTTGAAGCAGCAGGTAAGTCAGGTGGCAGCTGGCGAACCAGGTAAGTAAAAATGCATTGCACAACTTTGATAGGATTGTCATTGTCACACACTGCACAAGTCCCATCAAAGTGGGGGCTACTGTAGGCACTGCATTTTTGCATGTAAGTCCCGATGATGAGTCTCATTTAGAGGCACTACCTTTTAAGTCGCCAAAGTCGCGGGAAACAGACGTCGGAAGGGAAAAGTAAAAAATTGGCATTTTTGTTGGATTTAGTTCGCTTGTTTAGCTTCGGGTTCGCTTGTTGGACTTTCGTTTTAAATCATCATTGACCCAAAACCCCGAAAAACCACTTAGCCTTGACCCAAAACCCCTCGCAAGCCCACACACCACCAAGCCCACCATAAAAGCCAACTACACGCCCACCATAAAAGCCAACTACACGCCTACACCAAGCCCACACACCACCACCCCCCCACTTATAAAAAGAGACACAAACTCAACCCTTGACTCCCCCTAGCTAGATCCACACAGCACAAACAAAAAACAAAGAATAATAAACCCTAAACAAAGTATCCAGTAACCTCACGTACCTGCAAGCCCCATTCTCTCCCTACGCAGCTCATCAACGCATTGTCCTTTCACGCACACAGCCTCACTGAACGCATAAAACCCTCACACATAAAACCTTTCACTGCCTCCAACAGCCCTTCTTCACGCATTAGCCTTCAACACGTAAGCTACTCACCTTTACGCACTCACAAACTGTTGGACAATTATGACCCATAGCGTCACTATTTGTACTGATCATGGTGTTTTTGTACAAATTAACTATGTGACAAAGGAGATTGCACTCTTATCATTTGTGATTAGATCACCTAGATGTATAAATGATAGGAGGTCCCTATGATTAGTTACTGGATTGAGAATGATATGAGACAATATCAATCCACGAAGGATTAATCATTAAATATCCCTAGTCAGAGCATTGTCGAGATTGGACATCGATAAATGCGTAAAAGACTAGTATTACACTTGTGCGCGTTGTGAGGGCATAACGACATAGTTCTCATATATTTGGGTATAGGATACTCATGCAAGTGTAATAGGCGGTTGTGTTTTACCGATGGTACGGGAAACAGCTTCGCTCTGGATAGACCCCCTCAGAATTCCATTGGTAGTATGACTATGTGTCTATGGAAGTCCGAAATCAGGGTAAGTGTATTTGGTCTTAACAGAGACTTGCACCGCTAATACTTGCGACAATCTATATACGTTGGTTGCGGTCGTCCAGGGCTTTAACAAGTTCTGTGTACGCCTATGCTGGGTATATTGAGAATCGTAGTGTGTTGGGTGTGATGTCAAGACGGAAGTGTCACTCCAGTCATATGGAGATGATGGTCTCGTAGGATATGGTACTAGTACTCTTAAGTACTACAGTCATCGGGATAAAATGACAAGGTCATGTTTTTCCGATTATAGAGACTAGTTACCAGACATCCGACATGTGCTTCTTACGGGGCAGACACAATTCCAGCCCCAGGCCTAGCATGTGATCATCCAATACTGGATCGACATACACAATGCTACGTATACTACGCCTGATATAGATACTTTATTCCTGTAAGAATATTTCTGGAGAATTGGGTAGGCATGGCGCTTTGCTAGAAGCCAACCTTGTCTTATAAATCGGTATAAACGTAGTACTAGGTACTTACGTGTTCGGATAGTCCGACGACCGAATTTACTGCCAACATATCCGGGGATCTCATGGGTCGCTTCCCGAAGCTTCACCGATGATGTATGACTCGCACTGTAAATTAATCTGGGATTAATTAGAAGAGAGAGAAAGTTAATCTGGGATTAATTGCAGAGATATTTTATCTGGGATAAAATATCAATTAAAGAGAGATAACGATTAATTTGGAATTAATCGATAAATTAATATATTTGATATATTAAATGAAATTGAATTTCGACGCGGAATTAAAATTAGATTTTAATTCGGGCGAACGAATTAATTTAGAATTAATTCGTTAGTGATGTGAATAGTGATTTCGCTAGGCGTAATCATTTAATTATGACGCAACAGAAAATTCATTAATTTAGAATTAGCGAACCTGAGCCCGAGATTATTTACGAGCGCATTCGCATTTTGAATTCGAGTGTGGCACACAAGTCAAATCAATCGTTAAATCGCTAGTCGCATCAAGCGTCAAATCATTAGTCACTTTGTGTGATGTGACAACTTGTCACTTGATTTGATTGATTGATGGATTGATTGATTGATGTTGGTGGTTGGCATTTAAGGCTTTGATTGTTTGACTTTTTAAAGCAAAATTTTGGAATATGTTTTGGAAATCAATTACCAAAATTTGACAACACATTTCCATCTCTCTCTTTTCTTTTTAGAGCCAAAGCTCCTTCATCTCTCCTTCACGGTCTTGGACCGAATTCTTCAATGGTTTCTGTCAAGAAACCGTGAGATTGGAAATTTGTGGCAAATTTCTTGAGAGCTAGCACTCCGAGAGACATGCGAAGGTGATAGGGAAGTCCACCCATGAGCCGGGAATCATTTGACGGAGCTTGGAGCTTCAAGGAAGACCTCAAAAGGCCGAAAATGGTGGGCTGTGACAGTGAACTGTCGAGCAACCAGTGAACAGATTGTCAGTTTTTTGTTCGTCTCCGCGTCGCTCAACCGATCGATGTGAGTATTCCGCAACTTCGTTGATTTGTATTCGCACTTATTTCATGTTTTTTTAATGATCTTGGGACCTTAGCAAACACCAACAATGGTATCTTGAGCAAGGTTGAGCATGAAATTGATTTAAGGCTTAAAATTTGGGTAAAATAATTTTGAGCATGATTTAATGAAATTGGATGAATCAGTATGCTTAAATGTGTTTTAATTAAGTGTTGATTGTATCAATTTGATGAAATTGTGTTTGGAATAAATTTCCCCAAATTTCTTGTTTTGGCCGAATACATGAGTGCCCTAAATTCTTGGTAATTTTTGTTTCGTTGATCATTGGATGACTTGAAACGATTGAGGATGTTGATTTAATGTCAATTGTGGAATTAATTGGATTGAAATCGAATTGGACATAAAATTACCTTCCAAAGCCGAGAGTTGATAAGCATGTTTGGGTTTGATTTTTGATGAAATGTGTTGGACATGTTTTGTTGTAATTAAACATGATTAATTAGGCTAATTTGATGTTTTGGAAATATTGATTTGGGTGATTAATTGTGTCATACACTTTAGGATTAATTAGATTATGAAATTGGACTTTTATGATTTAATTAATTGGGCCTTAAAATTGGATTTGGGCTTGTTAAGTTGTTATTGGGTTTAATGGGGTTGGTTGTACTAAGTTTGGTTTAGGCCAAATGGATTGGATCCAATTGGGCCCAAAACCGCCTCCATAATCCCAAATGCGACTAATGGACCTTTAAAGTTTAATTGGGCCTAATGGGCCAAAATTGATTTCTGGGCTTATAGGGTAATTCCCGGATTGGATTTTGGTTATTCGGTTTGACCCGAGTTGACCAAAAGTCCACGCCTTAAGAAATTAATTAAAAGCCCATTGGACTTTAATTAAATTGACGTTGGACGTTAATCGGGCTTTGAGACCCGTAGCGATTAAATTTGGAATTTAAGTCGTAAAGGTTCGTAATTAAAGTGTAGTATTTAATTTGGAATTAAATAGCGAATTAGAATTGAATGCATATTAAATTGGATTTAATGATGTAGTTTAGTTTAATTCGAGAATTAATACTTTGAGTACTTATTCGTAAAACGAGTTTGATTCGCGCAAAATCAAATCATTGTTTGAACATTGGATGGTCACTAATTATCAGATTAATTAATTTGATTAGATTGATTGATAACATGCTTGTGTGAATACATGGTTGCGATGCATGAATAATGTATATCGGATGGATATTAGAAGGGTGGGGCAATTTTAGAAATTGTTGTAATAAATTTGATTTATTAATTGAACCTGCGTGTCCAGCCTTATCACCTCATTATTCTTTGTATTCTCTTCTCACCTATTCCCCTCAATGTAAATGAGGTTTCTTTAGAAGTATAGTGTAACGGGTAGAAGAAATATTTGTGCTAGCGGGAGAGAGAAATGGAGAGATTTGATCTAGGATCATTGTGTAAAATATCCATCCGCATATCATTATTATTTATTTATACGCGCTTTATTATGTATTTAGAATGCATGTTTAAGAGTGTATGATAATGAGACCTTAACAAAGATAATAAATTTGTTGCCAATTTGCACTCGAAAAACCCTCGCAAAATATTAAGCGTCTTTCCTTCCATTGAGTGATTCTCACTCAAGATCCGAGACTGGCATTGGCTTATTGGCCAAAGTCAAGGCCTTTGTCCGTCGATGATGTGTTTGAATCACAAAGGCTTTGTTCCATATTGGTGTCTTGTCCAAGTTGTGGTTTGTTGGCCAAAGTCAAGACCACTTCTTGTCCATCGACATTGATTACGAAGCTTTCCATGGTCAATGGGTCGCGCTTAACTGGGATCACTAAGTTTGTTGTGCCAAAGCCAAGACTTAGTTGATTCAGAGGAAAAAGGTTAGGTAATACATTGGATGTATTGACATATATAAGATATATGTTTCGGACTTGGATGTCCCCCTACTGGATCTAGGAATTGGATTAGATCCAATTGATCTTAGAGATCTACCTAGTTAATTATCATACAATTTGTTGGCCAAAGTCAAGATTGTGTGATATTTAACGGGATCCTAGCCCACTAGGAAACACAATTTCCCGAGTACTCGAAAGAGGGTTAGAGACTCGCCGAAAAATATTGGGAGGCAAGAATTGAATTTGCAATATTCGTTTAATTACTTGCCATACGCGCTCAATCACATATAGCATTCGTCAAAGAAATTAAATGTTAGTTGGACTAATATTTAAACGTTGTTTTAATTAATAGTTGGACTATATTCAAACTATTCATTTATAGTTGATTTTATAATTGGATTATAGTAATCAATATAATTGATTTTAATCTATTAAATTATAGTTGATTAAATAGTTGGACTATTGTAATCATTATAATAAATAGTACCTAAATCGTTGATTAAATAGTTGGACTATTAGAATCAAGATATAACTGAAAGATTGACATTTAAAACATAATCCTAAGGAAAATGTATTTAAATGGTTTAATTTTCAAATTGGGAATATATTTCAGAATGGTCCTGGAAAAATAATAAGTTACTTTATTTGATAAAATAACATATTATGCCTAAGCCCGAAGTTAAGCAAATAGTAGAGCATAATATTTGTAAGATTTATGTGATGATAACTTTAGTGCTTAATCCATTAAGCTTGTCGCATTAGACTCCTTAATTTATGAATCAGAACTAAGGATTAGATCCTTAAAGTATGATAAAGAAATTGAAGGATCTTCATAAATCTATACTTAGATTTCAGAAGTACTAAATTACAATAAATAACTCTTGGAGAGTTAATGACTATTCTCAAGGAGACAAAGTCAAAGTTTGCAATAGGCAAGTAGCGCAAGGCGCACCTTACTTCGATATTCTAGAAGGCCAAGGCTTGGCCAAAGGCTTCTGGAGTGTTGAAAAGGGCAAAGGCAAAATCATTATAGTCTTCTGGGAAGATAAATGACATATCCCAAAATGTCTCCTTAAATTGTGGCAAACGGGATCGCGGAAGCGTGACTACCGTTTGGAAAAAGCAGACATGAAGGAATTTAAGACGAGCAAGGCTCTGACATCAAATATGTTTGTTATAAATATGTTCACTACTGGTATTAAAATTAGATTTTAAATACTTAATGTGGTACATAAATATGTACTGATGTTCAGAATCTGCTTTGAGCAGAATGCTGACTTCAGATTGAGATTTATCTGCGAATTAGAAATGGGACGAAAGTCGCTGTTTTAACCGTAGATACCTAATTTAGGAACTACCCTTCGGGTTTGTACTTAAATTAGGATACTGTTATAATGTAACTAGTTTGACTAGAAACATTATCTTTATATCAGTGTTTAACCCGCTGCAGGTGAACCTTTATATTCTAGAACACTTAAGTGTTTCATTATATAAAGATGATATTGAGATAAATACATTAGATGTGAATAAAAGAATTTATATTTTGAATATAAATAAATCTCAAACGTATAACATGACAAACAAATAGCTCAAACTGATTTGATCAGAAGAAACTTTATTGTGGCATTGTTCTCTGGGACACAATTAAACAAGAATCGTATATCCACACTTTTGAAGAGTGGGTACAAGGACTGATTTGATTCCATTCAAATAAATTCTACGAATCTAGTTTATTGGGCAAAGTGCCTAAAACACTATTTACTTGGTAAAAGTGTAAATGCCACCGATCTGTTAGCCCTAGTTCATAGTGAAGCATGTGGGCCCATGTCTAGCTAGCCTAGATGTGGATATGAATATTTCGTGACCTTTACGGATGTGGCATCGCGTTATGGTTATGTGTTTCTTTTGAAACACAAATCAGAAACTTTTAAAGTTTCGACACGAAATAGACAAACAGATCGGCTAAAGTATTATACCGTCACGGTGAGACCGTAATGGAAAATACAGTTTCTAATATATTTGAAAGAGTATAGTATTCTTTCAAAGAGGACTCTCAAGGAACACGTCATTTTGACGGTGTGTCCGAACGGATAAACCGAATATTGTTAGACATGATAAGGTTAATCATGAGTCGCTCTGAGCTACCATTTCCTTCAACGGATAAGCATTAACAGTGCAATACTTATTTAGAATAAGGTTCCATAAAGTCTGTTTGACAGATTTCATATTAGATATGAACAGGAAAGAAACCGGGTTTCTCATTCCTGAAAATTTGGGAATGCTAGGCATATGTTTGGATGATACCAAACTAAAACCCAAATTGGATAAGTGCCAATTGTAGGTTATCATAGGGATACCAAAGTATAGTACTTAAACATCTCACTAGAGAACAATTAGATTGTTGCTCACCATGCGGTTTTCCTAAGAGGAATACCGATATGCAGTGGTAAATGGGAGGATTAATAAAACTCGATGAAAATCGGAGTAATACTATTCAAGGCACTGATTCCTAATGGAACATAAATTGTTCATCAAGGATGAAACTATTCCAATAATCTTCGAATACACAAGAACCGCGTAAGTCGGAGAGAGTCAGAAAACAACCTGAGGTATGGGTTTCTGATCTCACCTTATAAAGATGTCAATCTTATTGAGGTATACCAACTAACAACGTATGAGGAAGTGATACAAGGTATCGACTCCCTATTATGGCAAAGTGCCATGATATCCGAATTGGATTCCATGTATATCAACTTATTTTGGATACTAGTTGAAGTACCGCAAGGCATTGTGCCTATTGGTACTATAATTCTTCAAGGAAGACATACATGGATGACAACATACCAACGTGTAAAGCTAGGCTTTTAACGGAAAGGTATCGTTATCAACATTGTGTTGATTACGATTCAACCTTTTACCTGTTGCCACGGTAAATCCATTTGGATAATGCTTGCTAATGCTGCATGTTTCATGTATGACGCTTTGCTAGAAGCCAACCCTGTCTTATAAATCGGTATAAATCTAGTACTAGGTACTTACATGTTCGGATAGTCCGACGACCGAATTTACTGCCAACATATCTGGGGATCTCATGGGTCGCTTCCCGAAGATTCACCGATGACGTATGACTCGCACTGTAAATTAATCTGGGATTAATTAGAAGAGAGAGAAAGTTAATCTGGGATTAATTGCGAAGATATTTTATCTGGGATAAAATATCAATTTAAGAGAGATAACGATTAATTTGGAATTAATCGATAAATTAATATATTTGATATATTAAATGAAATTGGATTTCGACGCGGAATTAAAATTATATTTTAATTCGGGCGAACGAATTAATTTAGAATTGATTCGTTAGCGACGTGAATAGTGATTTCGCTAGGCGTAATCATTTAATTGTGACGCAACGGAAAATTCATTAATTTGGAATTAGCGAACCCGAGCCCGAGATTATTTACGAGCGCATTCGCATTTCGAATTCGAGTGCGACACGTAAGTCAAATCAAGCGTTAAATCGCTAGTCGCATCAAGCGTCAAATCATTAGTCACTTTGAGTGATGTGACAACTTGTCACTTGATTTGATTGATTGATGGATTGATTGATTGATGTTGGTGGTTGGCATTTAAGGCTTTGATTGTTTGACTTTTTAAAGCAAAATTTTGGTATATGTTTTGGAAATCAATTACCAAAAATTTGACAACACATTTCCATCTCTCTCTTTTCTTTTTGGAGCCAAAACTCCATTATCTCTCCTTCACGGTCTTGGACCGAATTCTTCACTGGTTTCTGTCAAGAAACCGTGAGATGGGAAGCTAACTGTGGGAAATTTATGGAAAATTTCTTGAGAGCTAGCACTCCGAGAGACATGCGAAGGTGATAGGGTAGTCCACCCATGAGTCGTAAATCATTTGACGGAGCTTGGATCTTCAAGGAAGACCTTAAAAGGCCAAAAATGGTGGGCTGTGACAGTGAACTGCCGAGCAACCAGTGAGCAGATTTTCAGTTTTTTGTTCATCTCTGCGTCGCTCAACCGATCGATGTGAGTATTCCGCAACTTCGTTGATTTGTATTCGCACTTATTTCACGCTTTTTTAATGATCTTGGGACCTTAGAAAACACCAACACAAACTGCACACACATACATAGACAACTCACGCACACAAATTGCACACACGTAACTGACCACTTACACACATAAACTGCCCTCAAAGCCACGCACCAGCCCCCCACGCAGCACTCACGTCCCAAGCTCTCAAAGCCACGCACCAGCCCTTCAAACACTTCACGCCTAGACACCTTCAACAGCCCCTAACCCTCACGCACCCCTCACATTGCCCAATTCACTGCCGAGAAATAACCCTCAAATTGCCGCACAAAAACACTCACTGCACATCACCAAAAACTGCTCACTGTCCAGAAACTACACCATGAAGCTACCAAATATCAGCCCCTGCACTGCATTTAAACCATCGAAAATCTGCCCCGGAAAAAAAGTCCAGTTTCACTACAAAAATCACCTAAAACTGTACAATAATACAGCGAAAATAGTGACCAGAAAATACAACCAAAATAGCAGTGAAACGGAGTAAAAACAGCAGCCCAAACAGCGAAATAGAGAGAAAAGAACGTGAACCAGCGAACCGAAAGAGTTGCGGAGTGTTAGCCCTTCCGACGGCCTTGTGACGCACTTCCAAGAGTTGACATAAAAGGTTAGACCTGAGGGCACCTTTCTTATTTATTTTCATTCATCTTTTAATTATTTATTGAATTTCCTTCGCATGAGAGTCGTTGGTTAATGTGTGTTGTGGCCATTGGATGAATGGAAAATGTGTCGTCTCTTATGGTATATCGGATGGAAACCCAGACGTAAAGTCCGTAGCCGAATCCGAATGGACAATAGTGCGGTCTATACTTGGGAAACAACTCCACGTACCACTTGAGCAAACGACACATCTATCACTTTATTTTATCTTGTTTGTTTATTATTCGCATTTTATATTCCGTCTTTTACTTTCCGCAAGTTACTAGCTTGTGTATTGATGATATAGTGCGCATGGGCTTAGTATGTTGGTCTAAAGGTTCTCTATTTGAGGGAAGAAAAGTCTAAAAGGCTACCTTTACGACAATACTTTGCCGCGCCGGACGAAGTGTGTTTGATTGAATGTAAGATATGTTTAATCGAGTATACGAAGTGCTATATTGTTGTCTTTACTTTCTATGCATTGTGATGTAATGTGCATGGGCTTAGTATGTTGGTCTAAAGGTTCTCTATTTGAGGGAAGAAAAGTCCAAAAGGCTACCTTTACGATAATACTTTGCCGCGCCGGACGAAGTGTGTTTGATTGAATGTGAGATATGTTTAATCGAGTATACGAAGTCCTATATTGTTGTCTTTACTTTCTATGCATTGTGATGTAATGCGCATGGGCTTAATATGTTGGTCTAAAGGTTCTCTATTTGAGGGAAGAAAAGTCCAAAAGGCTACTTTTACGACAATACTTTGCCGCGCCGGACAAAGTGTGTTTGATAGAATGTGAGATATGTTTAATCGAGTATACGAAGTCCTATATTGTTGTCTTTACTTTCTATGCATTGTGATGTAATGCGCATGGGCTTAGTATGTTGGTCTAAAGGTTCCCTATTTGAGGGAAGAAAAGTCTAAAAGGCTACCTTTACGACAATACTTTACCGTGCCGGACGAAGTGTGTTTGATTGAATGTGAGATATGTTTAATCGAGTATACGAAGTCCTATATTGTTGTCTTTACTTTCTATGCATTGTGATGTAATACGCATGGGCTTAGTATGTTGGTCTAAAGGTTCTCTATTTGAGGGAAGAAAAGTCCAAAAGGCTACCTTTACGATAATACTTTGCCGCGCCGGACGAAGTGTGTTTGATTGAATGTGAGATATGTTTAATCGAGTATACGAAGTCCTATATTGTTGTCTTTACTTTCTATGCATTGTGATGTAATGCGCATGTGCTTAATATGTTGGTCTAAAGGTTCTCTATTTGAGGGAAGAAAAGTCCAAAAGGCTACTTTTACGACAATACTTTGCCGCGCCGGACGAAGTGTGTTTGATAGAATGTGAGATATGTTTAATCGAGTATACGAAGTCCTATATTGTTGTCTTTACTTTCTATGCATTGTGATGTAATGCGCATGGGCTTAGTATGTTGGTCTAAAGGTTCCCTATTTGAGGGAAGAAAAGTCTAAAAGGCTACATTTACGGCAATACTTTGCCGTGCCGGACGAAGTGTGTTTGATTGGATGTGAGATATGTTTAATCGAGTATACGAAGTTCTATATTGTTGTCTTTACTTTCTATGCATTGTGATGTAATGCGCATGGGCTTAGTATGTTGGTCTAAAGGTTCTCTATTTGAGGGAAGAAAAGTCCAAAAGGCTACCTTTACGATAATACTTTACCGCGCCGGACGATGTGTGTTTGATTGAATGTGAGATATGTTTAATCGAGTATACGAAGTCCTATATTGTTTTCTTTACTTTATATGTATTGTGATGTATTGTGCATGGGCTTAGTATGTTGGTCTAAAGGTTCTCTATTTGAGGGAAGAAAAGTCCAAAAGGCTACCTTTACGACAATACTTTGCCGCGCTGGACGAAGTGTGTTTGATTGAATGTGAGATATGTTTAATCGAGTATACGAAATCCTATATTTTTGTCTTTACTTTCTATGCATTGTGATGTAATGCGCATGGGCTTATTATGTTGGTTTAAAGGTTCTCTATTCTAGGGAACAAAAGTCCAAAAGGCTACCTTTACGATAATACTTTGCCGCGCCGGACGAAGTATGTTTGATTGAATGTGAGATATGTTTAATCGAGTATACGAAGTCCTATATTATTGTCTTTACTTTCTATGCATTGTGATGTAATGCGCATGGGCTTAGTGTGTTGGTCTAAAGGTTCTCTATTTGAGGGAAGAAAAGTCCAAAAGGCTACCTTTACGACAATACTTTGCCGTGCCAGACGAAGTGTGTTTGATTGAATGTGAGATATGTTTAATCGAGTATACGAAGTCCTATATTGTTGTCTTTACTTTCTATGTATTGTGATGTAATGCGCATGTGCTTAGTATGTTGGTCTATAGGTTCCCTATTTGAAGGAAGAAAAGTCTAAAAGGCTACCTTTACGACAATACTTTGCCGCGCCTTTTATTATTCCGTTATTTACTTTTTGTATGTCATCTCCTTGCATAATCATGCATCATATTGCAAGGCGCATGGGCAAATCAAGGTGGATTAAAGGTCCTCCATTTTGAGAGATGAAAATCCTAAGGGCTACCTTTGCCATGATGTTTTGTCGCGCCGGTCAAAGCACGTTCGATTGAACGTAAGATACGTTCAATCAGACACTTGAAGTCCTATATAGATGTGGGCATATATTGTATCTCTCTTCTTTCACCTTTATTGTCTATCTTCTTTTGCATCGCATCATGGCACATTTATTTTAGTGTATAATTGCCTCTTTAATTATCTCTTTACATTATGCACTTAATTGCCTCTCTTTAATATGCATGCTTGTACAATTATTGTTTATTTGCGTCTCTGTGTTTATCAATATAATATTTTTATGAAATTCTATGCTTGCCGTTATTCCAGTTTATTTTCATGCATGTGAATTTAGAAGTAGAATACTCTTGGAAACATATGTTGCGTAGATTCGATTAAATTATTGCACAAATCATTTCATTACAAGTTTCTTTGAAAACAGTAGCGAAACAATTTCTAGCCACCTTTTGACTTCAACAGACAACTCCAACTCCTTCCCGAGTTGGGAATTTCAACTTCAGGTAGTAGCACGATATAGCTGCTTTTGACTTCATCATAAAGGGCCTCCCCAAGATCACCTGATAGTTGCTCATGCAATCTACTATTGTGAAATCCATCATAATGATATGGGTATGTGGAGCTGTCCCAATTGTCATTGTTAACTGTACCCGGCCCAAAGGGACCACGATTGCTCCCTCAAACCCATAAAACGATGTCGCATCCTGGATCAAAGTGGTGTACTCCACGCCTAAATCGTTTAAGGCTTCCTTAGAGATAATATCCACCGCGCTCCCTGGATCTACCAATATCCTATCTATCTCGGCCTCGCCGATATTGGCTCTAATTATTAGTGCATCATCATGGGGGTAGTTGACCCATGTGCGTCCTACTCGGTGGACATTATGGGAATTAGTTTGGCTTTCTGGATCCTCAGGGCCCTTTCCGTTGTTAGCGCTACCGAGCTTTTAGTCCGACAATAGTTCTTTTTGGCCTTGTTTGAATCTCCGGTTAATGTTCTCCCCCTGTTATTGTGAACATAGGCCTTTTTCCCCTTGTTATTTGTTCTCTCCTTTCACTAATACCTTCTTCCATTTTCTTTATCCATTTCATCGTAGAAGCCTCTGAAGTTTTATGGTTTTCGTCTCCTTCCATCGTCTTAGTGTGTTTGCCATTTTTCGTACCGGTTCTCCACAGACGGCGCCAACTGTTGACAGCTATTTTTCATTCCATAGGTAATTCGGAAAAAACCACTCCTCGAACAAGCCTCCCACAAGTAGTGAATTTGTTTGGTTAGTTGAGAATCAAATCAAACTTAGCAAAATATAGAAAGAACAGAAAAGACAAAGGATTTATCGTGGTTCGGCGAAATGGATCCAACCTACGTCCACGGGAACAAAGGAAAATGAACTTTTATTACCACTTTGGGTTAGAACGACCTTCTTATCTCTCGGTTACACTAAGCTTTCTTCTCTTTTAAAACTTGTGTGAAATATGAAAAAATGCTAACAAAACTGAACCAACCCCCTTTAACTGAGTTTTCAACCCCTTTATATAGTGCGTCTAGATCCACTATTTCACCAATTCATGATGTCAGTTACGTTACCCTGCTATCATTGCTTAGGCTCATTTCCCCAAACATTCTATAAATAATAGCTCTGCCGTCTAACACCACCGCTCTCTGTCATCTGAACCTCATTAATTTACCATTTTTGTAACTGCTACACACTCTTCCCATGTGCTAACTTGTATTCCAACCACTGATATGGTTTCTTGTGTCAGTGGATAAGCTTGAGGCTCTCTTCCATCTCATCAGCCACTGGCATACTCTTACCTTATCAGCCATTGGGAGACTCAAACTTTCATTTAGAGCTTACATTGTTCATACGCGGGCATAATGCTATAACCCTGGCCTATATCCCCGGGTCGGTGTATCAAAACGGGGGACGCTCCTCCCTACTTATTTTACTAGGTCGGTGTAGGACACAGAAATCGGCGATGCTGTTCCAGGCTCGCGGTATAGTTAGGAGTACGGAGTAGCCCACGGGGGAACTAAACCGGAGAAATAACATGGAGTCGCCACCCGGTGTGAACCGGGAAAATGATTTAAGGCCGCACTCACCCCTCGCAAGGGAATACCTCAAACCGTTGGGTTCGGAATGGTCCCTTACTTATGCCACTTGTAATGATATGATTTGTGCAATAATCTAACCAAGCCTAAGCAACATATATTTACAAGGATAATCTATTTCTAAGTTCATGCATAAAAAAATAAATTGGAATAACGACAAGCATATAATTTCATGAACACATTATATTGATAAATAGAGAGACGCAAATAAACAATAATTGTACAAGCATGCATATTAAAGAGAGGCAATTAAGTGCATAATGTAACTAATAACAACAATAAAGTCAGTCATGATAAAAACGAGCACACAATTTTATGAGCATATCGAATAAATGCGGAAAATATAAACAAACAATAACGGTAAATGCATAAATATTGAAGAGAGCTAACTAAGCATACGATGGGGAAGGGAATGACTAAGGGAACAAACATGCATGAAACATGATGAATGAATCTGTCCAGTGTGTGCGCGTTCGTGTAGTGTTCGTAAATGCGTTCGAACGGTAAACACCATGCAAGCGTTCGAGTAGTGTTTGATAACGCATTCCAATGATAAACAGAATGTCCGCGTTTGTATAGCGTTCATAAACATGTTCGAACGGGATGAGACCTGATGCATGATATAATAAAATACATGCGCGTTCAAGTAGCGTTCGAACACACGTTCGAACGGTAAACAGAATGAAAGCGTTCGAGTAGCGTTCTTAGGCGCGTTCGAACGAAAATAAGACATAATGCATACGTTCGTGTAGCGTTCATAAACGCGTTCGAACGGAATAAGACAAAATGCATACGTTCGAAGGGATAAACAAATACACAATGTAGGACCTCGTGTGCCCGATTGAACAAATTTCACATTCAATCGGGTGCACCTCGTCCGGCGCGGCAAAACATCGTGGAAAAGGTAGCCTTTAGGCATTTCCCTCGAATAGAGGACCTTTAATCCACCCTAGTTAGCCCATGCGCATGAGAATGCAATGCATGCATAAATAAAGCAATGATAAGTTGGAATTGTATGTTGGGCGATGCTTCTGTCTACTCCAGGCATGTCCTCATAGGACCCAGCAAACACTTTGGCATATTTGGCTAATATTTCTTCTAATTTCTCCCGCTCCTCGGAGGTAACCTCACTTGTAATTAAAATTTCTTTGGGGCTCTCAGGTGTACCAAGGTTGAATGCATTTGTTTTCGTGGAGCTGATATCAAATATACTCAAGTCGTGCAGATTGAAAGGGAGAGACTCAGACGAGTAAGCAAAATGATTGTCTTTATTGCTAGCAGATTCAGAAATACATTCAAATAAATCAGAGAGATAGACATCTTCATCCTCCACAGATGCTTCATCTCCCACAGCTGGGTCTTCCTCGGTTTCCTTATTCTCCTCAAAGGTCAGGCTCTCCAGTTTCATCAGCTCTTCCTCCCACTTCTCTTCTTCCTTCTTTTCAATTTCCGATGCTAGTGACTTCTCACTCATCACATCGTGAAAGATCTCAAACCCGGGCACCACAATCCCATTGACTTCTACCGGTTCAGGTTCTCCCTGATATCCCATTGCCTTCACAAAGTATTCTATCAGCTTCAACCCGTTCTTCTTGGCTTTCGGCTTATCCTCATCAGACATGTATCTCAACCCTCTCCGGGTTGGGTAGACAGTGTTGTATTTCCAAAGCGGCCACAACACTGTCTACCTCAGCTCGGATGGTGACAATCTCTCCCCCGTATGGAAACTTAATAACCTGATGCAGAGTGGAGGGCACGCCCCCAAGCTTGTGGAACCACAGCCTTCCCAATAACAAAGCAAAAGTGGCCGGGATATCCAGCACTGTGAATTCAACCTCATCCTCAATCGGGCCAACCTTGACTACTGCGGCAAAGGTACCCTCAACTCCTCGCTTGCTATCATCATAAGCTTTGATAGTCATATTGGAGAGATCCAGATCCGTTGCCTTCATTCTCAACCTTGCCAAAATCTTCAATGGGCAAACATTGATAGATGAGCCATCATCTATCATTACACAAAATGTCTTCTTGCCCCTCACTTCAGCCCTGATAAATAATGGCTTGTTGTGATTTCCTCCCTCTGCCGGGAGTTCTTCCTCAGAAAAAGTTATTGCCTGCAAGTTTTCCTCATGTACTGACCCTACAAACATTGCAGGATTAGCACCCTCTGGTACTATTATTTTGCTCAAGGCTTCAACCATAGCACGCCTGTGCTCCTGTGACGAACACAACAATTCCCAGATGCTGAACTGTGCCCGTGTCTTCTTCAACTGGCGTAACACTATATCCCCTTCAGTATTATCCATATTTTCTGTCACTTCCCTCCATTCTGTCAACACTTTTTTACCCTTCTCAGCCGTGTCACTGTAGAAACGCCCGCTGCGTGTCATTCCTCTAATCTCCTCTTCATCCCTACTGGAGAAGTCTTCCCAGAAATTCTCTCTCTGTTCTGTTTCATCTTCGCTGTTGCTATCCCAAATTCCCAGGCAAAAGGCTTGGTAGTCAAAGGATTTGAGGACAAGGCTTTCGGGTAGGCCAGAGTTTATCATATAGGTTGGTGGTGGGACAAAGTGATAATTCGGCAGGGGTTTTTGTGTGTGTTAGGCTGTTCTTTTTCAGGGTCGGGTATCTTTTAGGAATCTATAAGGTCCTAGATTTCATGGCGGAGGCGGGCACAATTGTCAGTGTCATGGCCCATTTGTTGATGGAAATGGAAATAGTGGTTCAAGTTGGGATGCGGTGGTGGTGGGTGTGGAAGTGGTTTGGTCTCTAGGGGTTTCAGAAGTCCATGTCTCTTCAATTTCTCCAGTACCTTAGACAAGGGTCTACCCAAGTTGGAGAATCGCCGGTTCCGGATAGCAGTAATCTCAGCAGAAACAGGCTTGGTACCTGATGTCCCCCCAATGGGCCTCATGTTCAGGCTATAGAACTTTCTATTCTCAGCCTATTCTTCCTCCATATCCATGACAATTTCCCTCAACTGTCGAAAATCTGCAATCATAGAGGTCATCATCCTCAACTTGCCATAGATGGAGGGCTTGGTGCCCTTGATAATCATCTTGATTTGGTCATTCTCTGAGGGCCGAGTCTGCATCTTCAAGAGCTGGCTCCTCCAATGGTCTACATATTCCTTGAAGCTTTCTTCTGGCTTCTGCTTGGTATTTTCTAAGTCCCGGAGTGACAAGTCGATCTCCAGATCTGTAATATATTGTCTCAAGAAGGCCTCTGCCAATTCCCTCCAATCCTCATTGATCTTCCTCTCCAAGCTGTGATACTATACCACGGGTGCCCCCTCGAGTGACATCCCAAACATTTTCTGAGCCCCCCAGGATTTACAACGTAGTTCGCAGTTACAACATAGTTTGTAATTGACATTGGGAAGTGTCACTATAAGTTGTATATCCTTAAATTAAGTTCCTGGTCAAGATTTGCTGACATGGGTCGGTTAGTAAAATCCGTTGAGACTAGTACATGTCGTATAACGGACTTGGTCCAATGGTTTATCCCAATGAACCATGAGTCTTGGGAGACTCGTATAGACGTGTAGGTGTTTATTTGATAAACACTGAACGACTCACCGAAGATTTCCTAATAGATGGTACACTAATGTCAATAGGAATCTTCTCGGGTTGAGTAGCATAGTGATCCTTTGACTTGAGATACCACTGTGGATATATGAGTTATCCTCCACACTTAGATGGCAGTAATGTCACCGATCTATTTAGATCAGACCTCCGCCTGTTCGTTGGGTGTGGACTCATGCTCATGATATCCTGTATGTATCAAGATAGGATCTGTCAGTCCTTTGTACAGGGCATAGGTAGTCCATTATATGATTAGCAATCTGTTAAATCTATGGCCATAGTATACTTCGGAAATGAGTTCCGAATGTTATTTAGAGATTGCTAATTGATACGTCGACGAGATTATTCTTATAGAGATTTGACGTTTTCATCTATATCTCTGGGATAATTCGGATACCTGTGACGGAGAGATTATACGTATGCAGTGACCTCGACCTGTATGATTCGGCGAGTTTATCTGTGGTCGTCATAATTTACGGATGGGTAAATTATGGACACGAAATTGGATTTCGTGACAGATATGCCTGAATCTAGAGAGTCTCACTAATGAAATATACTCGTAGAGCATTAGGGCAACTGTTATGAATAATACTGATTATTTATAACTCGTTTAACAATTAAACGAAAAAATACATGCAATCGGGACCTGATCGTCATTCCTGAATTAATGTGTATTTGTATTTAATATTTGATAGTATTCAATACACATTAATTAAATATCAAATTGTGATATTTAACATATATCATTAATATATGTATTTGAGATATTTAATGTAAATATAATACATATATTTGAGATATTTATATTTATTATTTAATTATTTAATTATTAAATAATTAATTAATTAATATTTCAAATATCTTTGTAATGATTTATGCTTTATTAAAGTTGGAAATGGCTTGATACCATTGGCACACATTTTGATTTACTTTATTAAAGTTAAAGTGTTAACTTTATTAACTAAAATGTGGACTAATGAAAATTGAACAAAAAATCAATAATTGTTATTATTTTTATTGTCAATTTCGGCCATGAGGGAAATTAATTAACAAAATTGTTTTGTTTTTCATGATCTATCACTTACACAAGTTTTACAAATATTTACAAAGAAAAGTTTGAGAGAAAAGTGAAGGAAAAATGGAAAAACTCAATCAAAGCTTGGAATTTGTAAGTTTTTCTTAACTTTCTTCAACTAAGAAATTGTTTCCATGTATCTAGGCTTCAATTTGTGATGCTTAGAATTTTCTCTACTCTTTTATGTATGTAATTACATGGTTGTAAACTTGTTGGAAAGATGTTGCATGTGTGTATGAACAAAGTATGCTTATAAATGGTTATTAAGCATTCTTTTGATTAATTAGTAATCATGTTGCCATTCTAGAGTTGCTTAGCCATTCATAAATGACCTAGAATTATTCTTGAGTTGTTTCATGATGGTGAGACTTGATTGGTGTGGTATTGGATTGATTAAAGTGTTGAATTTTATCAATTTAGTGTAAATTGCCCAATTTGAGTAATTTATGAAATTAGGGTTCTTAACCCACTCAAATTTTGGGAATTTTCATATATATCTTATAATTTGATGTATATTTGATGTGCGTCAAATTTGGGATCGATTGGATTTGATCTTGATGTGTTTTGAACAAATTGGGCCAAATTGCAAATAATAAAAGTTCTGGGCTATTTTCGTAATTCTGGAAAATTACTGGGCAGTTTGCGCAAATCTGAAAAAGTTTCTGGTTTTGTTGCAAAATTGTAAAAATTATTTTGGGATTGATTTTGAATCAATTAAATATGTAATTGACATATTTAAAACTAAATGAATAAATTGCAAACTTTTGAGGTCTTATTGCAATTAATGATAAATCTGATTTTTGTGATAAAAATTCAGCTGTTTATTTATTGAGTAATTAGAATAAATTAGTTTATTTTAATTTTCAAAGAAAAATATTTATCGGAAATTATTTTGGAGTGAAAATACGCGAAAATGGTGAAAAACGGCGTTACTGGATAACGGCAGCCCAAACAGCGAACTGGTCACTGTTCGGTCAGCCTACGTATTGTCCAAATATTTTAGGGGCTGACCTGGGCAGTCCCCATGAGCATTGGTTGGTCGGTTCGGTCGGAAACGCGTTTTATGCTATTTTGTGAAAAATATTTTCGTAAAAGTTTCGTTATATTTCAACATTATTTATATCGTTATATAATATCAAATAAATATGTTCATGTGAAATATGAATGAATTATTAATATTGGATATTAAATAATTTATTCGTAAGTTTAAAAATTTTAAACTAATATTTCACCCGAACCGCGCTCCTTCCGCTGCGCCTCCCTGTTTAGACCCTAACACCTAGATCCTAGATTAAGAGCTTGGAGGGTAGCATAGATTCACACCCCCAGTTCTAGTTCAGTGGCTTGGGGGACGGCGATACGTAACGCCCCAAGACCACTAGTTTCAGGGACATGAGTGGTATGCTTTGGGGGACGACGATGCTTAACGCCCCAAAGTCATGGATTTGCACTCCTAGCTCTAGTTAGGCGTATGGGGGGACGACAATACATAACTCCCCCATACATCAGGTTTTCAGAGACAGAGACCAGATTTTCAAAAATAGTTTTCAGAGATCGGTTTCAAAGATAGTTTTCAGAACAGATCTTTCAGGTACAGATTTTTCAGAAAACAGATTTTTCAGAAATGGATTTTTAGAGATAGATTTACAGAAAATGATGGTTTATAAACGAGTTTTCAAGAGAAATAGTTTTTAAGAGATTCTCAAAGTTTTACAGACAGAAAAGGATTTCCAGAAAAGTTTCAAATGAAGAGATTTATTTTTAGACAAGAAAAGAATTTTCATAATGATTGGCTTTCTTAAAATATTTTCTTTGATATGGAAGTTCAGTGATATCCGGTTCTATTTGATGAGTAGTATCTTAGTATGCTATGAGTATGTACCTTGTATAAATTTTATATTGAAATGCATGGTCAATATGTGATATTAATGTAAAGGTTGAGTGTTGGGGGTTTACCGCACTTAGAATGCAGTTGTGAGGATTCCAATGGATGGAATCAAGAGTCAATATCTTATATTATATGGAGGTCTGAGGCTTTAGCTCGGTGTTTTAGTAAAAGTTTTACAGCTTATAGTTAGTTACTGCTTATATTTTAACTTACGTAGTTCATATGAAGTAAAAAGCCATAGTTTAAGCTGACTAAACCACCACGGGTTTAGGATGGCTTTAGCTACAGGTTTGGGTGGTTTGGTAGATAATAAGTTAGTTCCAGTTAGGAGAAAATATGATGTTGTTAGTATATCAAGTATAGCTACAGTATGGAAAAAGAGTATGTACATAAGTGGATGAATGCTTCTAGATTGGTGTATGAGAGATATCAGAATTCCATAGATGTGAAATATGATGTGGAATCTAGTAGATAAGTTTACTACAGTGTTACATTCAAGACACTGAATAAATTAACCAGGTATAACATAAGTAAACGGCCATCGAGTAATGATGTAATTTATAAGTTTGTGTACTTACACATATCTGAATTCTATTTAAGTTCATGTTGATACTTGATGAATTTACATAAGACGTGAGTTACTTACTGGGCTTTATAGCTCACACCCCGATTGTTTGCTAGTTTTGCAGGTTCGCATTGGACTTACAGTGCTAGAAGATTCTAGAGGCGTCTTGCAGACAGCGGATTACCTCGATGCAGCCAAGTCGGTCTTGAGTCGTTGAATGGTTCTGGGTTGTGTGTTTGGGCTCTCACAGCCTTAGTTTTAATTATTTGTATCTCATTTGTAGTTTAATCGTGCTGAGTACGTAGTTATTTGTAGTTATTTGTTTTATGGCAGGCCGGAGACCTATTTACATATGAGTTGAGATTTGTCGGGCCGGAGGTCTATTTGCATGAGTTGAGAAGATTATTTTTTTGAATTCTTTGTACCAGGACACCTCGAGGTGATGGACTTGGATCCATGTTTCATGATTTTTAACAAAGGTCATGTCGAAATTTTAGTAGAAATAGAGACTTATGGAGATGGATTTTCCTGTCTCCTGTCGGTAGCATCCTGGCTTCGGGCGGGATGTTACATTATCATTGTTAAAATGAATGGTATCTACAATTTTTTGAGAAAAATAAATTTTAGCCCACTGAATCAAAGCATTTAGAACTTTTAGAACAATTTCAGTGTCCCATTATCTCTCATGATGTTGATCTTTATTTTTTTGAATTTTGTAATTTTAGTGTTAATTTATTGTTTTTTATAGTTTTTTTTTTTTTTTGAATAAAAGTGGACCGAGCCGATATTTAAAATCTTAAATTTTATCTACAATCTCTGAAATGGTGTGTTTTGATGTACGGTGTGTTTTATTGGAGGGTTGTAAAATTGAAGATCCAAATAAAACGGTGTGCTTTTGCTTGGCTTCAGTATTGACACACAACTAGGGGTGGGTAAAAAAACTGACCGAACCGAACCAAATCGCAAATCGGACCGAATTTACGGTTTTTTTTCTAACGGTTCGGTTTGTGGTTCGGATTGGCCCACCCCAAACGGTTTACGGTTCGGTTCAGGAGCTAATCCGAAAAGCACCTGTTAAACCAAACCGAACCGAACCGTTATAATTAAAAAAAATTATATATTTTTATAAAAAAATTTGTATTTTTCTTTTAATTTTATTCTATGTTTTCTTTTTATTAGTATGTTAATACTTTTATTCTTAAATTTTTTGATAATATATTTATTTGTTAATACTTTTATTCTTCAATTTATTTGTTAATAATTTTATTCTTAAATTTTTTGTTTTATGGTAGCATCATTATTCTTGAAAGTAAGATGTTGGATTTGTCTATTAATTAAAATGATGGTAGCATCATTATTTAAGGTAATTTTTAAAAAATACAAGAATTAATTGTGCCTCATTTTTCAATCTTTAATGGAGTGCATGTATTTCCTGGAGTCACAGCTTATACCCTAGCACTTCATACTATTTGTTGGATAGACTAGTTTTTTCTTTTTTTTTTTATCTTCACTTAATTGGATGAAAATTTGTTTTAAATATAATAATCTGTAAACCGAACCGAACCAATCCGTAAACCGCTGGTTTAAAAAATTTTCAATCTGAACCAAACCGTTATTTAATGGTTTGGTTTGAGAGGTAAAAAATATGAACCGTAAAATATGGTTTGGTTCGATTTTTAGCAAAAACCGAACCAAACCGAACCGCGCCCACCCCTACAGACAATTCACAAGTAACAACTCATTCAAACTTGAGTTGAATGGAGCAACAAATCAAAAAAAAAATGTGAACATTCACTCACTGTCACAATACGTCACCATTTACTAACCATATCTTCAATCCGCTCCCTATTCACAAACCCTAACACTTCCATTTCCATCTCCTCGAAATCCTAACTCGTTTGAAACACTTGTAAAGTGATTCTTTATTCTCAAGTATAAAAGTATCGAAATAATAAAATAACTCGATAAGTCTATAGTCGATCTACATGGAATAAATTTAGTAAGATAAAATAATAATTCGAGTAACAAAAAAACTGATTTATTTTAAGTGATTGACAATTTTAAATTGGACTACAACAATAAAATATAATGCTGGGACTATGGGATCCACTCTTGATATTTCAAATACTGAGAAATCTTACTTTTTTATAATATATAAATTGTCATTATTACCCAGTTAATTTACTTCATGAATTAATTATGACAAAACATATCAAAACAACCATATAGGTGGTAACAACATTTGTTTATAACAAGTTCAGATAGATACTCAATTATGCTAAATTATATAAAAGCATCCATAAAGGCAGTACAAAGTTTGTCAATAATTAGTCCATATTTAAATTACTATCTCATATAATATGAGGTAAAGTATTAGATGCGCCAACTAAGAAGAGATTATCAACAGTGAATCAAGACGCCCACAAATATAAGAGAAGATTAAATATTAATTTTCAGATTACAAATCATATATTATAATATAAGTAATATTAATCTATATTCTCATATTAAGAGTTTCACCATTTACCCAGCAGGATGAAACTAACTACTCATGTTTTGAATAAAAACACACATAATTTTTTACTGAAAGAAAAAGAAATTACAATAAAATTTGAAAAATAAAACACACAAGAACTGGTCTCCACGAAATCTCAAAGAGAGAGCATGGAAATTGGCTAAAGTCTAAGGGGTTGAGCACCTCTATTTATAATAAGAGGTGCTCAGCACCTCATACTTTGATAATTACATTGCATTTAATAATACAATGGAATTGTCAAATGATGGGCCAATCCTTTCGGTGGATTGACCATATTATTAATTTTTTCTTTTGTTTTTTTCATTTAGTTTTTTTTTTAATAATTAAAATTACAAGTAGCACACTTTGGATTTTTCATCAATTTTGATATTAAAAACCTCATAATTAGAAAATCTTTTAAGAGAAAAGTTGTACATATATGAGTTTTCTTTCATCTGAAACTAGAATTATCTTAATCCAATATCGGAGTGAAAAATTATGTCCAAAATATGAAAATTACGCAAAATTAAAATTGTATACTGTTAGAACGTCATTTTAAGTTTTTGGCCTCCAAAATCCCAATGTCACGTCTATTTTTCTAGTTATACATCCAAAGTATTATTTCACCTATATAAGAAATAAAAATTACAATAAAAATAGATAAAACATAAATTTAATTATTATTTTATAAAATTACTAAATTAAGGGGATTAATGATATTACAAGTGTAAATGATTAATTTTTCCTTTAATAAATGTACTATTTTTAGTGTTCATCACACCCCCAATCAACTTATTACTAGTCCCTAGTAATTTAAGCCAAAACTTAAAAGAAAAATTCTTATCTAAGTTAGTAATTATTTTATTACTTTCTAAATTATCAAATAAATAAATTCTCATATAGATTTTACCCTTCTTCCATACACACATAAGATAAAATATCAATCATTTTATTGTGCACACAATATTCATAGGTCTGGTTGAAAAAAAAGTAATATTTTATCCGAAAGTTATATCAGAATTCACATTTTTTTCAAATAAATAAATTATCAAATAAAACACAAAAACTATTTATTCAACTATCTCATCCTCCCAATCAAATTGAGATATTGTCACCAATGTCTGAATAAGTAGAAATAGAGTTTTGAAGACATCATCTAGTTAGTGTGGAAAAGACAATTGAATCAACAACACTACTATTTAACCAAAAAAATTTACAGATTAAGATTCAAATCCACTATACGCTTCTTGCCACGATCGTTATCTGACTGGTTCAACTTGGAAAGAATAGGGTCGATTCTTGATTCATAGACTAACAGTTGGTTGATTAATTCATCAGTTTTTCCTGCAGTAAGAACAATATCTTTTGCCGGTTTTGAAATAAACTTGAGTCTTTTAGTATCCTCAAGAAATACTAAAAGAAAATCGAAAAAATGATCTATATTAAGTAGTTCAATGAGTTTCCGGTGAATGTTCAAATTTGCTAATGACGCTACTATGAATATTTATTCTAACGTGCCCAACCCACCTGGTAAAACAATAAAAGTGTCATCATGATTAATTATTTAAGTAAGTCGTTCAGATATACCTAAGACAATATATTATTCTTCATTTGATTTTCTGATGAGGTTTCCGTCTGCCAAAGTTTTTGGGATGGTTCCTAAGACATGATTGCCTTATTCTTTCACGGTATGTGAAACACATCCATCAATCTAAGATTGCCACCGCCATATACTAAGTGCGTGTTTCTTTCTGCTATCACTCTACCCAATTCTTTTGTGGTCTCAACAAATTCCGGTTTAGTTTCAGAGATAGATCCACAAAATACATAAATATTAGTGACTCGTCGTCTTGAAATTTTCTCCATTTTTACGCTCTCTCTTATTTGGACATGTCGAATAGAGAAATGACGAGCTGACTTGTAGATCCTGAAAATGGGTGAGTAATAAAGGCACTAATATCTGCAAAATGACAATTGTTAGATGAATAGTAAAATAGATTGTGAAAGTCAAGAAGGTTAGATACTGTCAGAAAAATTAAAGTAAATGAAATCAAAATAGTAAAATTAAAGTAAATCAAAACTGTAATTTAAAGTAAATGAAATCAAAGCAATAAATTGAAATAATATTTACTGATAGTTGTGATTGTGGCTCATATCTTCCTCTACTCTTACATCCAGTAATGGCTTAAACGTCCTCAATGGGTTGGGAATATATTTCCCATCCAATTTTCTTACAATTTGACAAACAATATTTTTTAAAGTTAGATTCCAGAGACTGTACTGTGGTCTTTCTTTTTGAAATTATG
Organism: Zanthoxylum bungeanum; assembly: GCA_019454045.1. Classification (NCBI taxonomy): domain Eukaryota; kingdom Viridiplantae; phylum Streptophyta; class Magnoliopsida; order Sapindales; family Rutaceae; genus Zanthoxylum; species Zanthoxylum bungeanum. Next base: position 82,696 of record SKCR01032011.1, read on the forward strand.
TATGCAACTTGCGAATTACTCTATAAACATGTCTACTAGGATGCATCTCAATAGTCAATGATATATCATATAAAGACTCATTACTCATGGCATCTCTAATGAATTGAATTTTATCTTCGCGATTGTCAGACATCATTCCTAAAGAGTGACAATGAGTGTTGCACGTCCATCATGCACATTTATAACAAACACCTAATTGGTTAGCTCTTCGTTTCTTAGCATATGTGTTTTTCCCTAAACCAGACATGTAAGATATGAAGGAGTCAAATAACTCACCTGCCAAGCGAACATTTGCTTCAATTACCCAAAAAATATCACTAGGAATACTAATGATCTCAAGAAGCCTTATTCTTTCGGTGCGTGCTTTGTAATTTTTCATCAGAGAATTTAGGGGGAGAGAAGGAAAATGATTATGGAGTTTTGTGAGAGTTTCATCGATGCCTTGATTGTAGGGTGTCAGTAATTTTAGGAAAGTAAAAGAACCGACTTAGAGTAACAGAGTACCATTATTCGCTATTTAACCGGGGTGCAAGACTCTGACAAAAAGAAAAATACTGCAAAACATAAAAAATGGAAATTAGACAAACACAAAAGAAAATAAATAACAACTTATAATACATCAATCACAATACATTGGATTTGAAAAGAAAATAGATTCTTGAAAATTTGAACACTCCAAAAATGGTTTCAGACGTTGTCCATTTACTTTAAATGCATCACCATCCTTAGGATTCTCAATGTCAATAACTACATATAGGTAAACACGCTTCACAATAAATGAGCCACTCCATTTGGATTTCAATTTTCCAGGAAATAAATGGAGAAGAGAATTATAAAGTAAATTTTTTGACCAATTTCAAATATTTTTCGTGAAATTTGACTATCATGAAATACCTTAATTTTAGCTTTAAGAATTTTTGCATTCTCATATGACTCATTCCTTAACTCTTCAAGTTCATTTAATTGCAGTTTACGTTAATGACTGACATTTTCAAGATTTGAGTTGAATGTTTTAATAGCCCAATATGTTTTATGCTCAAGTTCTACAGACAAATGACAAGGTTTTCCATAAACTAGACGATAGAGAGACATTCCTAAAGATATTTTGAAAGTTTTTCGGTATGCCAAAAGTACATCAATCAGTCGAAGAGACCAATCTTTGCAATTTCGGTTAACCTTTTTTTTTTCCAAAATTTGTTTGATTTCCCTATTTGCTAGTTCAACTTGACCATTTGTCTAAGGGTGATAGGAAACTTTATGTGTAATTCTATACTTTTTCATTAAAGACTCAAAATGCTTGTTATAAAAGTGTTTACCTCCATCACTTATAATGGCCGGAGGGATTCCAAATCGACTTAAAATATTTTCATTTAAAAATTTAATCATAATTTTGTGATCATTGTTTCGACAATGAATCGCTTAAACCCATTTTGAGACGTAATCGATTACAACTAAAATATATAAAAATCCAAATGACGGTGGAAATGGGACTATGAAATCTATTCCCCAACAACCAAAGATTTCGATGACAAGAATAAGATTTAAAGGCATCATGTTTCTTTTGGAAATGGATCACAACTTTTGACAATTTTCACAAGTTTTAAAGAAAACATGTGTATCTTTAAATAAGGTGAGCCAATAAAATCCACACTGTAAGATTTTTACAACATATTTTTTAGGTGAGAAGTGACATCCGCATGTTTATGAATGACAAAACTGAATAATACTACTTATCTCATTGTCTGGTATGCATCGTCGAAAATCTGATCAGGGCAATAGTAGAACAGATATGGATCGTCCCAATAGAATCTTTTGACTTCGGTCAAAAATTTCTTCTTGTCTTGGTGGCTCTAGTCTAGAGGTATTTTTCCTTCTTGATCACTTGTGAGAGATGGAGAAATATCACATGGTAAGTTTGTTCATCTTCAAGAAATGCATACTCCAATCCTTCTAGCAAAGTCTTTAATTCTAATTTGGGTGTTTTCTCATATTTTTCTTCTTTAAGTGTTCATAGTTCCTCAAAATTATGTTTCACTCCATCTTCTTCAAGTACTTGTGTATAATCAAGTAAAGAAAAATCATTAGAAATATCCAAATCTAATTGCATACTTAATTCATGAAAATTAGCTGTACAAATTTCCATTGGGTCATATAGACTCCCTCGAATGTGTTCCTCCAAAATTGGTTCAATTAGTTCCATACTCTCGTTTTCAATGTCCTCATTGTATGGTTATTTGCACATGTTAAAAACATTAAGCTCCAACGTCATATTACTAAAAGAGAAAAATTCATGATTTCATTCCTGCAATTAATTAAAACATTAGCTGTTACTATAAATGGATGACCAAGTATTACATGATTTGGCTTGTAAATGTCTACTACAAGTTATGTTTCTAAGACAATAAAATTCACATGATATATGAATTTATCGACTTGTAATAACATATTTTTCACAATTTATTTCAGTACCTTAAATGATCTATCGACAAGTAAAAGAGTTGTTGAAGTTGATTTTAACTCGCCAATATTAAGTTGTTGTTAAACCGAAAATGGAAGCAAATTGACTGTAACATCCTCGATCTGGGGACGCCACTGGCAGGGTGTAGACACTGCATTTTTGCATGAAGCCCAATGATGAGCCTCGCATGGAGGCACTACCCGATAAGTTGCGGGAGTCGCGGGAAAACGGACGTCGGAAGGGAAAATTAAAGAAATAAATACATTAACAAATTTAACTCGTTAATTGGCCTCGGGTTCACCCGATTAATCTCTGTTTTAAAATTTTAGCCTCGGCCCAAAACCCTCGCAACCCATCCAAAGCCCATTTCGCCCAAAGCCCAATCCAAAAATATTAAATCACATTTAACACATGTCACAAATTAAATTAAATCCAATCAAATCCAAATAAATCCCATTTCTAAATTAAATCAAATCAAATCAAATCAAATCCCTTCCTAATTTAAAGAAATCACCCACCAATTTAAATATATTCCCCCACTAAAAATATAAATATTCTTTCCTTAAATTAAACACACCCATATTTGCTTGATTTATTCCCTTTTCAAGCCATGCACACACAAGGAAACCCTAAATACACTATTATAAAAGAGACATTCACCAACCCTAATCACCCCATTGGTCCTCTCCCATTCAACAAACCCCCCTCTTCACGCCTCTCTCCCATCTCTATAGACATTCACAAAACTAAAACACAAAAAAAAAACCCAACGCCTTATCTCTCTCCTATCCCTCTCACCACCAGATCAACTCACGGCACAACAAAAAGAATAAACCCTAATCTGCTCGTTGATCTCTCTTATCTCTCTCAGAATCTACTCATTTTTGCATGAAGCCCAATGATGAGCCTCGCATGGAGGCACTACCCGATAAGTTGCGGGAGTCGCGGGAAAACGGACGTCGGAAGGGAAAATTAAAGAAATAAATACATTAACAAATTTAACTCGTTAATTGGCCTCGGGTTCACCCGATTAATCTCTGTTTTAAAATTTTAGCCTCGGCCCAAAACCCTCGCAACCCATCCAAAGCCCATTTCGCCCAAAGCCCAATCCAAAAATATTAAATCACATTTAACACATGTCACAAATTAAATTAAATCCAATCAAATCCAAATAAATCCCATTCCTAAATTAAATCAAATCAAATCAAATCCCTTCCTAATTTAAATAAATCACCCACCAATTTAAATATATTCCCCCACCAAAAATATAAATATTCTTTCCTTAAATTAAACACACCCATATTTGCTTGATTTATTCCCTTTTCAAGCCATGCACAGTACACAAGGAAACCCTAAATACACTATTATAAAAGAGACATTCACCAACCCTAATCACCCCATTGGTCCTCTCCCATTCAACAAACCCTCTCTTCACGCCTCTCTCCCATCTCTCTAGACATTCACAAAACTAAAACACAAAAAAAAAACCCAACGCCTTATCTCTCTCCTATCCCTCTCACCACCAGATCAACTCACGGCACAACAAAAAGAATAAACCCTAATCTGCTCGTTGATCTCTCTTATCTCTCTCAGAATCTACTCATTTTTGCATGAAGCCCAATGATGAGCCTCGCATGGAGGCACTACCCGATAAGTTGCGGGAGTCGCGGGAAAACGGACGTCGGAAGGGAAAATTAAAGAAATAAATACATTAACAATTTAACTCGTTAATTGGCCTCGGGTTCACCCGATTAATCTCTGTTTTAAAATTTTAGCCTCGGCCCAAAACCCTCGCAACCCATCCAAAGCCCATTTCGCCCAAAGCCCAATCCAAAAATATTAAATCACATTTAACACATGTCACAAATTAAATTAAATCCAATCAAATCCAAATAAATCCCATTCCTAAATTAAATCAAATCAAATCAAATCCCTTCCTAATTTAAATAAATCACCCACCAATTTAAATATATTCCCCCACCAAAAATATAAATATTCTTTCCTTAAATTAAACACACCCATATTTGCTTGATTTATTCCCTTTTCAAGCCATGCACAGTACACAAGGAAACCCTAAATACACTATTATAAAAGAGACATTCACCAACCCTAATCACCCCATTGGTCCTCTCCCATTCAACAAACCCTCTCTTCACGCCTCTCTCCCATCTCTCTAGACATTCACAAAACTAAAACACAAAAAAAAAACCCAACGCCTTATCTCTCTCATCTCCCTCTCACCACCAGATCAACTCACGGCACAACAAAAAGAATAAACCCTAATCTGCTCGTTGATCTCTCTTCTCTCTCTCAAAAAATAAACATTCTCACCTAGCTCTCTCGGCCTTCTCTCTCTTTAACACACACACAAGACACACGGCCACAACCAGCCAAGAAACAAGAAGCCCTTCACCGATTAAACATCAACAGAATTACAACTCTCCACTAACCAAAACCAACAACATATTCACTCACACACGCGGCAATAGCACCCTTCAAACACTGCCACAAGACTCACATGTCCATTCTCTCTCATTCAGCGCACACACACACACCGACATAGCCACACCCCCTCTAACCAGCCCCTAAACCGACCAAAAAAGCACAATAAACAAAAGACAAACTGGACACCACTCACGTGAACCACACTCATAAGCAGCCAACACACACACGTCCTCTCCTTCACACAACAAACACAATCAGCCTGGCAGCCTACTCACAACCGACCAAATAATAACCATAAATCAAACCAACCAGCCCTCCACTAAACCGAATACCCTCACTGACCGAACCAAAGAAACAAACAAAACACAAGCAAACAAAGTAATAGGCTTGAACGTAAACAACAAACCCTTCAAATCAGTCACAAACTAACAAACCAAGCTGCCCTTCAATGACCGAAAAAACAGAAACAAAACAGCCCCTAAAAACAAAAACAGCCCCTAAAAACAAAACAGCCCCCTAAAACAATCCCAAAACAGCCCAAAAAATAACCCCAAAACAGTGACCAGAAAATAGCAGCAAATCATCCAAAAACAGTGAAGAAAACAGAGAAAACAGCGAAGAAAAATCGCGAAACAGCGAAGGAAAATCTTGAACCAGAAAAGTTACGGAACACTAACCCTTCCGGCGAAGACGTAACACACTCCCGGGGAGCAACTCAAAAGGTAAGACCTGAGGGCACCCTTTGTTATATTTTATTTTGTTATCCCGGACGCGGCATGCTTGGTTGGACGTGGAATACGTCCAACCGGGCATGCGAAGTCCTATATTAAAAATGACCAAACTATTGGTCACATCTCTTTAATATTTCGCATTTATCTTTATTTCTATTTCGCACTTAGCTTACCAGTTATCGCTTCCGTTATTTATTGTTTATTCATCACATGAATTATCATATTTCATGTATACATTGGGTTAATGATTGCGTTATGTTAAATGGTCATTGCTATCTCTCCCGGTATATCGGATGGAAACCCAGACGTAAATTCTGTAGCCGAATCCGAATGGACGGTAGTGCGGTATGTACTTGTTGGACAATTATGACACATAGCATCACTATTTATACAGAACATGGTGTTGTTGTACAAATTAACTATGTGACAAAGGAATTTGCTCTTCTTTTCATTTGTAATTAGATTATCGGGATATATAAATGATAAAAGTCCATATGATTAGTTCCGGATTGATAAGTTATGAGACAATATCAATCCATGAAGGTTTAATCATTAAAACATCCCTAGTCGGAGTATTATCGAGATTAGACATCGATAATGCGGAATAGACTAGTATTGCACTTGTGCGTGTTATGGGAGCATAACGGCATAGTTCTCATATATTTGGGTATTGGATACTCATGCAAGTGTAATAGGAGGTTGTGTTTACCGATGGTACGGAAACAGCTTCGCTCTGGATATACCCCTCGGAATTCCATTGGTAGTATGACTATGTGTCTATGGAAGTCCGAATCAGGGTAGGTGTATTTGGTCTTAACCTGAGACTTGCACTGCTAATACTTGCGACAATCAATATACTTTGGTTTTGGTCGTCCAGGGCTTTAACCGGTTCTGTGTACGCCTCTTCTGGGTATATTGAGAATCGTAGTGTATTGGGTGTGATGTCAAGATGGAAGTATCACTCCAGTCATAGTGGAGATGATGATCACGTAGGATACGGAATTGGTGCTCTTATATGCTGCAGCTATCGGGATATTATGACTAGGTCATGTTTATCCGATTATAGAGACTAGTTACCAGAGATCCGATATGTGCTTCGTACGAGGCAGACACAATTCCAGCCCCAGGCCTAGCACGTGACATCCGATACTGGATCGCAATACGCAATACGCAATACTACGTATATTACGCCTAATATAGATTACATATTCCATTAAGAATATTTCTGGAGAATTGGGTAGGCACGGTGCTTTGCTAGAAGCCAACCATGTCTTGTAAATCGGTAAAAACGTAGTACTAGGTACGTACGTGTTCGGATAGTCCGACGACCGGATTTACTGCCAACATATCCGGGGATCTCATGGGTCGCTTCCCGAAGATTCACCGATGACGTATGACTCGCACATAATTAATCTGGGATTAATTAATAGAGAGAGAAAATTAATATGTGATTAATTACGGAGATATTTTATCTGGGATAAAATACTATTTAAAGAGAGAGAACGATTAATTTGGAATTAATCGATAAAATAATATATTCGATATATTATACGAAATTAGATTTCGACGCGAAATTAAAATTAGATTTTAATTCGGGCGAACGAGTTAATTTAGAATTAATTCGCTAGCGACGTGAATAGTAATTTTGCTAGGCATAATTATTTAATTAAATTTGATTTAATTACGTCGCAACGGAAAATTCGTTAATTCGGAATTAGCGAACCCGAGCCCGGGACTGTTTACGGGCCCACTCGCATTTCGAATCAAGTGGGGCCCATAAGTCACATCACCCGTCACATCATTAGTCATTCTTGTGATATAAGTCACATCACTTTGAGTGATGTGATGGTTGTCACTTGGGATTGATGGTGGTAGATGGAGGCATTTAATGCCATTTTTCCTTCCTTTTTTTCTTTTTGTTTTTTGTATAATAAATACCAAAAGTGTGATGAATTTTTGGTATTAGTTTTATTAGGTTTTAGAAACCAAATACAACCAACACAACTCTCCTCCTCTCTCCCTAAAACTTTCGGCCAAGGGCCAAAATTTTCTCTCTATTTTTTCCTTCAATGCCGTGAGCATGGAGAAGCTTAAGGGAAATTTTGTGGCAAAATTTCCAAGTGCTAGCATACCAAAGGGATCATACAAAGGTGATAGGGAAACCCATCTATGAGCATGGAATTTCAAATCAAAGCTTGGAGCTTGGAGGACTTCCAGGGAGGTTGACCGAAAATCAATGGAGCACAAAGAGGGCTATTGCCGAGAGCTTCAAGAAATGAGGAAAAGTTTTGTGTTCAACGCATCGCAAATCCGATCATTGTAAGTATGATTTTGCCATACTTCTTTATAGTATTCACATTGTTTTCATTGCTTGAATGATCTTGGGACTATAGTAGAAACCCAAACAATGGTATCAAGAGCTTTAATTAATCATGAAATTGATTTAGGGTAAAATTGGGTAAAATTGATTTGAGCATGATTTGATGAAATTGTTTGATTAAGTATGCTTGAATGATGATAACATAGTGTTATGCATGATCAATTTGATGGAAATTGAATTGGATTAGATTTTCCCCAAAATTTAGGCTTGGCCGAAAGTTTGATGTTGCCCTAAAGTCATGGTAATTTTGTTTTTTGATCATTGGATGAGTTGAAAGGAATGAGATATATTGATTTATGATTTAATTGGATTGAAATCGAAATCGATTTAGAAAAACCCCTAATTGTCGTGACCATTAAGCATGAAATGAGTTGATTTTTTGATTCAATTGTGTTGGACATGAATTGATAATTAGAAAGCATGATTAATTATGTAAATTAGTATTTTGGAAATGTTAATTTGAGTAATTAATTATGGCTTATACACTTTAGATAATTAAATTGTGAAATTTGGAATTTTGTAATTTAATTAGTTGGGCTAAATTTGGAATTGGGCTTTTAAAGTTGTATTTGGGCTTAATGGGCTTGGTTGGGCCAAGTATGGTTTAGGTTAATTGGTTGGATCCAATTGGGCCCAAAACCATAACCATAAAGTCCAAATATAATAAAATGGGCCTTTAAAATTTTAATTGGGCCTAATGGGCCTAAATTGATTTTTGGCAAAATGGTGATTCCTTATTAGGCTTTGGTTGCCAAAGTCCATGCCTTATAAATTAATTGAAAGCCCATTGGACTTTAATTAAATTGACATTGGATGTTAATTGGGCTTTGAGACCCGTAATGATTAGATTTAGAATCTAAGTCGCTAAAGGCACATTAATAAGGTGTAATTATTTAATTTAGAATTAAATAAAGAATTAGTATTGAATACAAATTAAATTGGATTTAATGTTGTAGTTTAATATAATTCGAGAATTCGTACTTTGAGTACTTATTCTTAAAATGAGTTTGACTCGCGCAAATCAAATCGTTGTTTGAACATTGGATGATCATTAATTTCAGATTAATTAATTGGATTAGATTGATTGATAACATGTTTTGTGTGAATACATGGATGTGATGTATGAATAATGTATATCGGATGGATATTAGATGGGTGTGGGCAATTTTGGAAATTATTGTAATAAATTTAGAATTTATTAAATTGGACATGCGTGTCCAGCCTATTACCTCTTGACTCTTTGTATTTCTCTTCTCACCTATTCCCCTCAATGTAAATGAGGTTTCTTTAGAAGTGTTATGTAATTGGGTAGAAGTAAGATTTGTGCTAGCGGGAGAGAGGAAAGGGAGAGATTTGTTCTAGGAACAAAATGTTTTAAATATCCATCCACATATCATTAATAAATTTATTTACGCGCCTTATTATGTTTTTAGAATGCATGTTTAAGGGTGTATGATGAGACCTTAACAAAGATAATTAATTGGTTGCCAATTACGCGAAAAATCCTCAACATATATTAAGTGTTTTCCTTCCATTGAGTGATTCATTCTCAAGATCCAAGATAGGCACTAGTTTGTTGGCCAAAGTCAAGACCTTTGTCCATCGCGGATGTGTTTGAATCATGAAGGCTTTGTTCCATATCGCATGTCTTGTCCAAGTTGTGATTTGTTGGCAAATGTCAAGATCATTTCTTGTCCATCGACATCGATTATGAAGCTTTCCAAAGTCAATGGGTCCCGCTTAACTGGAATCATTAAGTTTGTTGTGCCAAAGCCAAGGCTTAATTGATTCAGAGGAAAAAGGTTAGGCAATATATTGGATATATTGGCATATATAAGATATATGTTTCGGACTTGGATGTCCACCTACTGGATCTAGGAATTGGATGAGATCCAATTGATCTTAGAGATCTACCTAGTTAAATATCATACAATTTATTGGCCAAAGTTAAGGTTGTGTTTTATTTAACGGGATCCTAGCCCACTAGGAAATAAGGTTTCCCGAGTACTCAACAGAGGGTTAGAGGCTCGCCGAAAAATAGTGGGAGGCAAGTATTAAATTTGCAATTTCATTTAGATACTTGCCAAAACGCGCTCATTTAATTTTTCGTCATTAATAAATTAAATAGATATTAGTTGGACTAATATTTAATTGTTGTTTTAATTAAACAGTTGGATTGCATTCAAACTACTTCAAATTATAGTTGATTATATAATTGGATTATAGTAATCAATATATTTGAATTTAACCAATCAAATTATAGTTGATTATATAGGTAGACTATAGTAATCATTATATTCAATAGTACCTGAAATCGTTGATTGAATGTTGGACTATAGCAATCAAGATAACTGAAAGATTAGCGTTTAAAACATAAACCTGGGTAAAATGTCATTAAACAACTTTAATTTTCAAATTGGGAATAAAACCTCAGGATAGTCCTGAGAATTGAGAAGTTACTTTATTTGATAGAGAAACCTCTTGGGCCTAAGCCCGGAGTTGAGCAAACAGTAGAACATGATCTTTGGAAGATTCATGTGATGATAACTTTAGTGCTCAATCCTTTATGCTTAACACAATGACACTTTAATTCCGTCGTCAAAATTAAGGATTAGATCTTTGTACCTTGAAGATGAAATTAAATATCTTCATAGATCTATTGTAAGATCTTAGAAGTACAAATTGCATAAGAAGCTCTTTAGCTCGTGTATGTCAGAGGGTACATCTGTCGATCACTAGGTGTCGCAAATGATTGCTGACATCGATCAGCTAGGTTAGCTGGGCATTACCTACGTGGCCGAGACTACCAAAGATTTGATCTTATAGTCTCTGCCCGAAAGCTAGGGCAGGTTCATTGTGAATCAAGAGTAAACTCTTGGAGAGTTGATGGCTATGCTCTAGGAGGCACAGCCAGAGCTTCTAAAAGGGGCAAAGGAAAAATCATCACGGTCTTCTAGGAAGACAAATGACATATCTCAAGATGTCTGCCTAAACTGTGGCAAACGGGGTCACTGGAAGCGTGATTGCCGTATGAACAAGGTAGACGTGAAGGAAGTGAAAAGCGGGGCAAGGCTCATGCTTTAAGTATGTTTGTCATAAACATGTTCGCTATTAGTTTCAAAATTGGATTTTGATACTAGATGTGGTACATAATATATGTACTGATGTGCAGAATCTGCTGATAAGCAGGATACTGACTTCAGTTGAGATTTACCTGCGAGCTGAAAACGAGACGAAAGTCGATGTTTTAACCGTAGAATCCTAATTTTAGGAACTACCCTTCGGGTGTGTACTTAAATTAGGAAACTGTTAAAATGTAACTAGTTTGACTAGAAATATTATCTCTATATTAGAGTATAACTCGTTGCGGGTATACCTTTATATTCTAGAACACTATAGTGTTTTATTTTATAAAGATGATATTGAGATAAGCACATTAGATGTGAATAACAGTATTTATATTTTGAATATAAATGAATCTCAAACGTATAACATGAAAAACAAATAGTTCAAACTGATTTAATCAGATGAGACTTATTTGTGACATTGTTGTCTGGAACACATTAACAAGACTCGTATATCCACACTTTCGAAGAGTGGGTACTAGGACAGATTTTATTCTATTCAAATGATGTCTACGAATCTAGTTTATTAGGCAAAGTGCCTAAAACACATTTTACTTGGTAAAAGTGCAAATGTCACCGATCTGTTAGCCCTCGTTCATAGTGACGTAAGTGGGCCCATATCTAGCTAGGCTAGAGGTGGATATGAATACTTCGTAACCTTTACGGATGCGACATCGCGTTATGGTTATGTATTTATTTTGAAACACGAATCGGAAATTTTTGATAAATTCAAAGAGATTCGACATGAAGTAGAAAGACAGATCGGCTAAAGTATTAAACCGTCACGGTTATACCATAATGGAAAATACTTAAGCAATAAGTTTCTCAATTACATGAAAGAGTATAATATTCTTTCATGATGGACTCTTCACGGAACACCTCAATTTGACGGTGTGTTCGAACTGAGAAACCGAATTTTGTTGGAAATGATAAGGTTAATCATGAGTCGATCAGAGCTACCATTTCCTTCTAGGGATAGGCATTAAACAGTGCAAAACTTATTTTGAATAAGGTTCCATAAAAATCTGTTAGACAGATTTCATATTAGATATGAACATGAAAGAAACCGGGTTTTCTCATTCCTGGAGATTTGGGAATGCTAGGCATATGTTTGGATGATTCCAAACTAAAACCCAAATCGGATAAGTGCATAATCGAAGGTTATCCTAGGGTAACGAAAGTATAGTACTTATACAACTCACTAGAGAACAATGTAATTGTTGCTCGCCATGTGGTTTTCCTAAGAGGAATACCTATATGCAGTGGTAAGTGGGAGGAAAGTAAAACTCAATGAAAATCGGAGTAATACTGTTCCAGGCACCGATTCCTTAATGGAACACAAATAGTTCATCAAGGATGAAATTATACCACAAACTTCGAATACACAAGAACCGTGCAAGTCGGAGAGAGTCAGAAAACAACCTGGGAGGTATGGGTTTCTGATCTCACCTCATAAAGATGTCAATCTTATTGAGAAAGACAGACCGACTACGTATGAGGAAGTGATACAAGGTATCGACTCCCTATTATGGCGAAGTGCCATGAAGTCTGAAATGGATTCCATGTATACCAACCAAGTTTAGACACTAGTTGTTGTACCGGAAGGCATTGTGCCTATTGGTACTATATAAGTCTTCAAGGAAGACATACATGGAAGGCAACATACAAACGTACAAAGCTAAGCTTGTAGCAAAAAGCTATCGTTATCAACATTGTGTCGATTACGACGAAACCTTTTACTCGTTGCCATGATTAAATCCATTTGCATAATGCTTGCTAATGCTGCATGTTTCATTTATGAAATATGGCAGCGGAACGTCAAAATCGTTTTCCTTAAACGGAAACCTTTTGGAGGATGTTCACAACATCCTAACGGTTTTGTCGTACCAAAACAAGCAAACAAGGTTTGCAAGTTAATTCGATCCATTTATGGGTTGAAGCAAGCATTCCGTTCTTGGAACTATATCATTTTGATGTAATAATAATGGTGTTTGATTTAATTCAAAACGAAAATGATTCTTGTGTATATAAGGAAGTTAGTGGGAGCGCACTGACAGTGACTGTCCTATAAAATGATGATATATCATTTCTTGCAAATGATATTCTCATAATACAATCGGTGAAAGCTTGGCTTTCATAAAAATTCTCCGTAGAATACTTGGGAGAGACAACCTTTATTCTAGGAATAAAGATCTACTGGGATAGATCTAAAAGTTGTTGGCACTCTCCGAGAACAACTACATTGAAATAAATGTATGCGACCTGGTGTCTCATATGCTTTGAGCATATGGAGTCACAATCAGGCCAATCCATGTGATAGTCACTAGATTGATGTTAAGAACATCCTTTAGTATCTTAGACGAACCAAGGATGCAGTCTTATACTAAGGAGAATGAGAACTTGAAGTGACTGGGTTCACTGTTGCAAGTTTCCTAACCGATAAAAACAACTATAAGTCGTAATAAAGGATACTGTATAGTTTGAATAACGGAACAGTGAGCTGGAAATCTTCCAAGCATGATACTGTTGCCGAATAAACAACAAAAGCAGAATATTGATGCAGCTGAGGCAGCAATAGAAGCCATTTGGATCTTAATAATCCTAATTGGATTAGGTGTAGTTCTGTTAGCATCTGAGCTAGGCTACAACACAGGCTAAAGAATTAATGGTCTCATCAACGATCCGAGAATATACTTCAACTATTCATCTGATTCGTTCGGATCATACATCGTGGCGATGTGATGATCGAATAAATCGCATCAGATGATAACTTTACAAATCCGTTGACGAAAGTAGTTTCTCAGCAGAAGTTTGAGCGAACCGTACATAGTTCAAGTGTAAGACACTTGAGTGATTGGCTATAGGCCAAGCGGGAGATTGTTGGACAATTATGACCCATAGCATCACTATTTGTACAGAACATGGTGTTGTTGTACAAATTAACTATGTGACAAAGGAAATTGCTCTTTTATCATTTGTAATTAGATTATCGGGATATATAAATGATAAAAGTCCATATGATTAGTTCCGGATTGATAAGATATGAGACAGTATCAATCCATGAAGGTTTAATCATTAAAACATCCATAATCGGAGTATTATCTAGATTGGACATCGATAATGCGGAATAGACTAGTATTGCACTTGTACGTGTTATGGGAGTATAACGGCATAGTTCTCATATATTTGGGTATTGGATACTCATGCAAGTGTAATATGAGGTTATGTTTACCGATGGTACGGAAACAGCTTCGCTCTGGATAGACCCCTCGGAATTCCATTGGTAGTATGACTATATGTCTATGGAAGTCCGAATCAGGGTAGGTTTATTTGGTATTAACCTGAGACTTGCACCGCTAATACTTGCGACAATCAATATACTTTGGTTTTGGTCGTCCAGGGCTTTAACCGGTTCTGTGTACGCCTCTTCTGGGTATATTGAGAATCGTAGCGTATTGGGTGTGATGTCAAGATAGAAATATCACTCCAGTCATAGTGGAGATGATGATCACGTAGGATACGGAATTGGTGCTCTTATATGCTGCAGCTATCGGGATATTATGACTAGGTCATGTTTATCCGATTATAGAGACTAGTTACCAGAGATCCGATATGTGCTTCGTACGAGGCAGACACAATTCCAGCCCCAGGCCTAGCACATGACATCCGATACTGGATCGTAATACGCAATACTACGTATACTACGCCTGATATAGATTACATATTCCTTTAAGAATATTTCTGGAGAATTGGGTAGGCACGGTGCTTTTCTAGAAGCCAACCATGTCTTGTAAATCGGTAAAAACGTAGTACTAGGTACGTACGTGTTCGGATAGTCCGACGACCGGATTTACTGCCAACATATCCGGGGATCTCACGGGTCGCTTCCCGAAGATTCACTGACGTATGACTCGCACATAATTAATCTGGGATTAATTAATAGAGAGAGAAAATTAATATGGGATTAATTACAGAGATATTTTATCTGGGATAAAATACTATTTAAAGAGAGAGAACGATTAATTTGGAATTAATCGATAAAATAATATATTCAATATATTATACGAAATTAGATTTCGACTCGAAATTAAAATTAGATTTTAATTCGGGCGAACGAGTTAATTTAGAATTAATTCGCTAGCGACGTGAATAGTAATTTTGCTAGGCATAATTATTTAATTAAATTTGATTTAATTACGTCGCAACGGAAAATTCATTAATTCGGAATTAACGAACCCGAGCCCGGGAGTGTTTGCGGGCCCACTCGTATTTCGAATCAAGTGGGGCCCACAAGTCACATCACGCGTCACATCATTTATCATTCTTGTGATATAAGTCACATCACTTTGAGTGATGTGATGGTTGTCACTTGTGATTGATGGTGGTAGATGGAGGCATTTAATGTCATTTTTCCTTCCTTTTTTTCTTTTTGTTTTTTGGAAAAACAAATACCAAAAGTGTGATGGATTTTTGGTATTAGTTTTATTAGGTTTTAGAAACCAAATACAACCAACACAACTCTCCTCTCTCCCTAAAAATTTCGGCCAAGGGCCAAAATTTTCTCTCTATTTTTTCCTTCAATGTCGTGAGCAAGGAGAAGCTTAAGGGAAATTTTATGGCAAATTTTCCAAGTGCTAGCACACCAAAAGGATCATACAAAGGTGATAGGGAAACCCATCTATGAGCATGGAATTTCAAATCAAAGCTTGGAGCTTGGAGGACTTCCATGGAGGTTGACCGAAAATCAAAGGAGCACAAAGAGGGCCATTGCCGAGAGCTTCAAGAAATGCGGAAAAGTTTTGTGTTCAACGCATCGCAAATCCGATCATTATAAGTATGATTCTGCCGTACTTCTTTATAGTATTCACATTGTTTTCATTGCTTGAATGATCTTGGGACTATAGTAGAAACCCGACAGTACTAGGGAGATAACTCCACGTACCGCTTGAGAAACGTTCAAGCACGTGCTTAATTTTGTGATCTTGATGAGCGGAAAATATATCAATATTTACCGCCCCTTTAACTTAATATTTTGTTTAGTTTCTCGGGTTTGATGAACGTTTTGATGTGTTTTAGTTTATTTTACAGATAAAATAATATCGGGTCTCAATGAAATCATTTAGGATGAAATATGTGTCAAATAAGGGCAATTATTGGACTTGATATATTAATTTTGGAGATTGGAAACTTGAAAGGGCGTTTTGACGAAATGCAGTTTTTGGAATTCCTGTTTTGTGCATCTGTCGTATTTTGGGCATAACGTTTTACTCCGATATCGGATTGAGCTGATTCAAGTGCCAGATTAAATAAGACTCAATGATCCACAACTTTGAAAGAGAAAATATTTTCGAATTCTGAAGATTTCATGACCGAAATTGATGAACCATCCAGAAGTGTGTGATGTGTAATTATTAAAGTCATTATCAATCATTTTCAAAGCAAAATATAAATTAATAAATAATTAATAAAAATTATCAAATCAATACCAAGCAAGATAAGCAATTAGTGGAGCAATTATGGATTTGGTGGAGTAATTAGTGGATAAATTAATAATGGATTTGGTGGAGAATTTGATGGATGATTTGATATAGGCAAAATTTTACCTATAAATACCAAGTCATTTCATTTGTAAAATTCATACTTTCTTCTTTGAAATTCCTAAAGAATAAATAAGAAGATTGTATCTTGTTTGTTTATTTACAGCTTCCAGTAATTAATTTTCGCTTTCGCACTTTCTTTTCTTTACTTTTCAGTTTTTACTTTCCGCAATTTACTTTTACGCACAAACCTTTTCTTTCTTTACTTTTGCAGTTTTTATTTTTCAAGCAATGAGGAGGTAACTCCCCTTTGCTGGGGTAAAAGGTAAAACTTTTATTATTGCTATCCAGATTAATCTCCCTTAAATATAAAATATAAACTATTTAAAATCTGACTTAATGAGGATACCGCTATATTGGCCGGTTGGAAATTAATTATAAATTGGTTTTAACCTGACTAAGTATGGATACCGCCTGGTTGGTCGGTGTGGTAATTAATTATTAATTTGACTTAATCAGGATACCGCCTATATGGCTGGTTGGTAATTATCACGCAAAGTTAATATATTATATTAAGGGAGATATCTAAAATAGTAGTAATAAAAGTTGATCCTCTAACCCCCAGCATTTTCTTTTATTGTACTTTTACTTTATTTAATTTCAGTAATTTACTTTTTAGTAATTTACTTTCAGTAATTTACTTTTCAGCAATTTACTTTCAGTAATTTACTTTTATTTTTTTTTACTTTTTACTTTTTACTTTTTACTTTTTACTGTTACTTTTTACTTTTTTTTTTACTTTTCAGCAATTTACTTTTCAGTATTTAATTTTCAGAATTTACTTTATGTCTTTTATTTTATTTAAATTTTTACTACCCGTAAATATGTGTCGTAACTAAGCCAGTTATCTGGGGTTGTGATGAAATCCAATATCACCGGTTTATAAGGGGTTAAATTATAGTTTGGGTAATATAAAGGTTTATTTATTGAGTCTTAATCTTAATGTTTTTTTATTAACTGGCCATTAATAAAATTGAACTGGTAAACTTAAAATGAACCAGACATAGGGATTTTAAG
The DNA here is from genome assembly GCA_019454045.1 of Zanthoxylum bungeanum. Lineage (NCBI taxonomy): Eukaryota > Viridiplantae > Streptophyta > Magnoliopsida > Sapindales > Rutaceae > Zanthoxylum > Zanthoxylum bungeanum. Next base: position 100,449 of record SKCR01032011.1, read on the forward strand.
TTTAAGACCTTAGACTCAATAGCCCACAATCTTCCTTGAGGATAGATAACCCTTTAATAGATTTCCTTACAGGATAGGAATATACCTGTCGGGCGGGGGTAGCCATAATTGGAACTTAATCTTAATGAATCCAGGTAATTTGGTTGACATAGACATATGGTTCAATTGGGTTATACTGGATATTTGTAGTTGACCATCGGAATAGGCTTTTACATAATTTAGTGTTCCAGGTTAATAAATCAATATTTTATCCAACTATAAGATAACCACTTCATCTTTAAAATGATATTGGAAGAAATCACAACCCTAGATAGTTTTTAATAGTGAACTTTCTTAAACCTACTTTTGAACAATCTTATTTACTTATTTTTAAATTTAGAATCGTCACCTTTTCAAATCTATCAAACAACCTGTTAGATACTAGTAATCATTTGACCTCATAAAATTAATAGCTTAGGTATTAAGTCCTCGTGGGATCGATACTTTTTATACTACTTGAACGATACGTGCGCTTGCGTTATACGCGTGTGTTTACGCCGGTCAAGTTTTTGGCGCCGTTGCCGGGGACTTATTTATCTTTTACTATTAGTTTAGGGGTTAGATACGTTACTTGTATCTAAATTTTGAGACGAACTAGAATCTTTGAACTACGACCGCTTGACCCAGAAATTGAAAGAACCATCAGACAGTTGAGAAGGGAAAGACGAGAATGCTAAGAAGCTTTAGTCAACATGGAACCTGAACCTTTGGAGGTTGCACCACCAATTCTCATTCGAGACAGAACCATTCCGGTGGTTGACAAACTCATTTCTTGCATTGTACTTCCTCCCTTACCAGCAAATGCAGGTGACATCAAAACATGCAGCCAGATGATTCAGCAGTCAGTTCAGTTTAGGGGGAATGCAACTGAAGATCCTAATGCCCACATCAGCAACTTCCTGGAAGTTTGCGGCACTTTCAATTACAACCGAGAAGCTGAAGAAGCAATGAGACTGCGTGTTTTTCCATATTCCTTGAAGGATAGAGCTAAAGCTTGGCTACATTCACTACCAGCAGGTTCTATCACAACTTGGAACACTTTAGCCCCCAAATTTCTTGCAAAGTACATTCCACCAGCCAGAACCGGAGATTACGAGACAGTAGCATTAACAGAAGAATGCAGTGCCATCATTCAGAGGAAACTTCCCCCGAAGTTGAAAGATCTTGGCAGTTTCACTGTTCCTTGCGTCATAGGAGAACATAACTTTGGTAAGGCTTTGTGTGATTTAGGTGTGAGTGTTAACTTGATGCCTTTTTCTATTTTCAGGAAATTACAGATTGGAGAAACAATGCCAACTTCAGTCTCACTACAACTTGCTGATAGAACGCTCGTATTTCCGAGAGGTGTAGTTGAAGATGTGCTGGTCAAGATTGACAAATTCATTTTCCCAGTAGATTTTATTGTCCTTGATATGGAGGAAGACGCAGACGTGCCAATCATCATCGGGAGACCATTCTTGGCTACAGGTCGAACCATTATTGATGTACAAAAAGGAGAACTAACCATGAGGGTACAAGACCAAGAAGTAACATTCAATGTTTTCAAGGCCATGAATTTCCCAGATTATGAAAAGAAGGAGGAATGTTTCAAACTTGATGGATACACAGTACCATTCAGAACTCTGATGAAAGACAAAGTTCTACTGACAAACTTACAACATGTCAATTGCTTGTGGAGCCTAAAGATAAAGTGTCTTTTGTACTGAAGAAGCCAATTCTTACACTACAAGCAACAGAAGAGAAAAAGTTCCACCAGCTCAACGAATTGGAGGAATTTCACAATCAGCCTCTTGAGGATGCCAAATTGTACAAAGAAAAGGGCAAGAAAAGACATGATGAGAAGTTAGTGGGCATACAACTGGAACCAGGGCAGAAGGTACTGTTAAACAAATCAAGGGTGAAATTATTCCCATGGAAGCCAAAATCACGGTGGTCAGGTCCATTTGTGATCACCAAAGTTTTACCAGACAGAGCCGTTGAGATACATGATCCTGACTCCAACAAAACTTTCAAGGTTAAAAACAAGCGTGTTAAGCACTAATGGGGAGAATCATTTGAGCGACAAAAAGAAAGTGTCACACTTTCAGATCCAGCTTAACGTTCGAGAAGTCAAGTCTGGCTGACGACTTTAAACTTAGAGCTCGCATGGAGGCAACCCATACAATTTGTGTATATATTGTGATTTGGTGTGATTTAATTTTGTGTGATTAGTTTTTGCAGATTAAGTCATTTCAAGATGGAAGAAGCTCTCGCAAATCTTCACAAGCAATTTCCTTCTCTCCCTCAAAAATCTCTGATGAAAGTCTACAAAGCTCGCTTGGAACGGATGAGGTTACTGACAATCCATGGTGTTCCTAATGACATTCGTTGGGTAATTGAAGCACGAGTCCGATTGGCAGGTGAGTCTTCTGACTCTTTTATTTCACATCTGCCTGGTTTTGGAAGAAGCACATATGCAAAGAAACGTAGAGCTAAACAAATGGGTGTTTGTTACAAATGTGCACGCTGGAATTGCAATACTCGTTGTCGTTCTTTAGGAATGGTGTCTGATAATCGCGAAGACAAAATTAAATTCATTAGGGATGGCTTGATTAAGGAGTCTTTAGATGATATATCTTCAACTCTTGAGACGCATCCCAGTGGATATGTTCACATAGCCTTTCGCAAATTACATACACAATTTCAAAAAGAAAGACAACTGTTAAGTCTTGGGAATCTGACTCAAAAAGACCTTGTTTGCCAATTTATAAGAAAATTGGATGGGAAGCTTGTCCCTGACGCATAGACGTCAATCAAGCCGCTACTTTTCTTGTAAATATTATATCTCTTTGTCTTTTCCTAATAATTGTAATTTGTTTTGTTATATTTTCTCCGACAGGATCCAGACCTTTTTTATTATCACGATTTGTTTAACTAATAATTGTCATTTGGCAGGTACTAGTGCTATTATTTTACTCACCCTTTTCAGGTATTATAAATTCAACTCATCATTGCACTTTTGAAGACATCCAGAGTAAAACATGGAAGCCACTTCAAGAAGACGAGTTGAAAATATCTGTGTGTTTTACGGTAGTAGTGTTGGTACTAAACCACAATACGTAGAAGCAGCACATGAATTGGGTCAAGTCTTAGCTGCAAGGAATATGCACTTAATATATGGCGGAGGCAATCTCGGACTTATGGGGATCGTTTCAAAGGCTGAACAGGAAGGAGACAGTCATGTTTTGGGAATCATCCCAAAACCCTTGGCAGAGGCAAATCTTATTGGATCATCAAACGGAGAGGAACTGATCGTGCCAGGTATGTCTGAACGACTGGTAGAAATGATTAACCGTGCTGATGCTTTTATCGCTTTGCCAGGTGGCTTGGGTACATTGGAGGAAATTTTTATAGTACTATCTTGGGCGAACCTGAACATACACCAGAAACCAATTGGATTGCTCAACGTTGATGGATTTTATGATTTTCTTTGTGTGTTTCTTGATGATGCTCGGAGAAATGGGTTCGTGTCGAAACCTTTGAAAAAACTCCTCTTTACTGCCAGAACTGCTCCTGATCTAATAGACCAACTCATAGCCTATGAACCATGAGTTGACCCTATCATTTCAAAGATAAATTGGTCCGAGGACAATCGTGGTAAGAGGCGTAGGATTAATCTGGATCTTAACCTTTAATTTCCTGTAGAATTTCAGCTAACCAGGTATTATTTTCTAAACTCTTCTTCTACTTTTTAAGACATTGGGTACAATGTCTCATTTAGGTTTGGGGGAGGGAATTAGTTGATCAGTACCTTGTTTTTAATTTGTGTGTTGTTTTTATTTTTAGTCCAAAATTTTTCGAAAAATACAAAAAAAAATTGAAAAATTTTCAAAAAAATTACAAAAATATTTTGCGTTTTTGTGTTTTGACTAAAAAGGTGAAATTGGTAAGAGATAGCTGAGTAAGGAGTTTCCACTCCTGAGACGTATCTCAAACCTATTTCGAAACAAGTTAATTTTTGTTTATTTCATTTTGAATTATTTAATTTGTGAATTCTCCTTAAAACAGACTAAAATGGATCTTCATATGCTCAATTGACAGATATTATCAACATATATAGTAACATATGGACATGAGCTAAAATTGAAAAGTTTGTAATATTCAGTGCTCTAGTTTAATTGGAGGAAACATCTCAAAAAGCAATGGAGTAAAAAAAAAAAAAAACGTCTGAGATCCGAGTTATTAAGTCTGTAAGGGTGTTTTAACACCTAGTGCCCTAAAGCCAACTGGTTTGGGAGTCACTGGCCCAAAGCTCGTTACATGGATCGAAGATGCTGCAACAAATATATATATCTGAAGTCTGGGTAATTAAGTCCGTAGGGGTGTCTTAACACCTGGTGCCCTAAAGCCAACTGGTTTGGGAGTCACCGACCCAACACTCGCTAAGTAGATGGAAGGTATTGTATATAAATAAAAAAAATAGAATAGAAAAAAAAAGAAAAAAATTCAGAAAAATGAGAAAAATTATTCCATTGCTACAAAAAGGTGTGAAATCTGATAGAACTTTAGGACAAAAATATTACTCTCTTATCAACTGCATTTATGACTGTTGTGGGAAAAAAATGAGTTGTTTAATATTTTGTTGGTTGTGTATATGAAGAATGGTAAAAATAATCGGAGAATTTACTTATTCGGTAATTTAGAAGGAAAGAAAACAATTAGTAACTTGAAGTAGAAGTTTCACCCGATTAGTCACTAACTTCTTTATTCTCTTTTCGCTTGTCTTTTTGCTTTTGTGTGCATTAGTTTTACTACATTTTTACTTTTGTAAAATATTTGTGGGTATCATTGTTGTAAACCCTCACGAGACTATAACTCGTCCACTAGGGACACCTAGGGGTTTAAAGGCTTGTTGCATATGCTAAATGCATCCGTGATCCCTACGAAAGTGGCTTAGTTTAATTTTATTTTTATTTTGTTGTTTTGCTCGAGGACTAGCAAAATGTTAGGTTTGGGGGTGTGATGAGCGGAAAATATATCAATATTTACCGCCCCTTTAACTTAATATTTTGTTTAGTTTCTCGGGTTTGATGAACGTTTTGATGTGTTTTAGTTTATTTTGCCGATAAAATAATATCGGGTCTCAATGAAATCATTTAGGATGAAATATGGGTCAAATAAGGGCAATTATTGGACTTGATATATTAATTTTGGAGATTGGAAAATTGAAAGGGCGTTTTGACGAAGTGTAGTTTTGGGAATTCTAGTTTTGTGCATCTGTTGTATTTTGGGCATAACGTTTTACTCCGATATCGGATTGAGCTGATTAAAGTGCCAGATTAAAGAAAACTCAAAGATCTACAACTTTGAAAGAGAAAATATTTTCGAATTCTGAAGTGTTCATGACCGAAATTGATGAACCATCCAGAAGTGTGTGATGTGTAATTATTAAAGTCATTATCAATCATTTTCAAAGCAAAATATAAATTAATAAATAATTAATAAAAATTATCAAATCAACACCAAACAAGATAAGCAATTAGTGGAGCAATTATGGATTTGGTGGAGTAATTAGTGGAGAAATTAATAATGGATTTGGTGGAGAATTTGATGGATGATTTGATATAGGCAAAATTTTGCCTATAAATACCAAGCCATTTCATTTGTAAAATTCATACTTTCTTCTTTGAAATTCCTAATGAATAAATAAGAAGATTGTATCTTGTTTGTTTATTTACAGCTTCCAGTAATTAATTTCCGCTTTCGCACTTTCTTTTCTTTACTTTTCAGTTTTTACTTTCCGCAATTTACTTTTACGCACAAACCTTTTCTTTCTTTACTTTTGCAGTTTTTATTTTTCAAGCAATGAGGAGGTAACTCCCCTTTGCTGGGGTAAAAGGTAAAGCTTTTATTATTGCTATCTAGATTAATCTCCCTTAAATATAAAATATAAACTATTTAAAATCTGACTTAATGAGGATACCGCTATATTGGCCGTTTGGAAATTAATTATAAATTGGTTTTAACCTGACTAAGTATGGATACCGCCTGGTTGGTCGGTTGGTAATTAATTATTAATTTGACTTAATCAGGATACCGCATATATGGCTGGTTGGTAATTATCACGCAAAGTTAATATATTATATTAAGGGAGATATCTAAAATGGTAGTAATAAAAGTCGATCCTCTAACCCAAGCATTTTCTTTTATTGTACTTTTACTTTATTTAATTTCAGTAATTTACTTTTCAGCAATTTACTTTTCAGTAATTTACTTTTTTTTTTTACTTTTTACTTTTTACTTTTTACTTTTTTTTACTTTTCAGCAATTTACTTTTCAGTATTTAATTTTCAGAATTTACTTTATGTCTTTTATTTTATTTAAATTTTTACTACCCGTAAATATGTGTCGTAACTAAGCCAGTTATCTGGGGTTGTGATGAAATCTAATATCACCGGTTTATAAGGGGTTAAATTATAGTTTGGGTAATATAAAGGTTTATTTATTGAGTCTTAATCTTAATGTTTTTTTATTAACTGGCCATTAATAAAATTGAACTGGTAAACTTAAAATGAACCAGACATAGGGATTTTAAGTTTAAGACCTTAGACTCAATAGCCCACGATCTTCCTTGATGATAGATAACCCTTTAATAGATTTCCTTACAGGATAGGAATATACCTGCAGGGCGGGGGTAGCCATAATTGGAACTTAATCTTAATGAATCCAGGTAATTTGGTTGACATAGACATATGGTTCAATTGGGTTATACTGGATTTAATAGATTTCCTTACAGGATAGGAATATACCTGCAGGGCGGGGGTAGCCATAATTGGAACTTAATCTTAATGAATCCAGGTAATTTGGTTGACATAGACATATGGTTCAATTGGGTTATACTGGATATTTGTAGTTGACCATCGGAAGAGGCTTTTACATAATTTAGTGTTCCAGGTTAATAAATTAATATTTTATCCAACTATAAGATAACCACTTCATCTTTAAAATGATATTGGAAGAAATCACAACCCTTGATAGTTTTTAATAGTGAACTTTCTTAAACCTACTTTCGAACAATCTTATTTACTTATTTTTAAATTTAGAATCGTCACCTTTTCAAATCTATCAAACTACCTGTTAGATACTAGTAATCATTTGACCTCATAAAATTAATAGCTTAGGTATTAAGTCCTCGTGGGATCGATACTTTTTATACTACTTGAACGATACGTGCACTTGCGTTATACGCGTGTGTTTACGCCGGTCAGATCTAAATCTATGTTTATTGTTCCGTTATTAATTTTCTATGCATTGTCTCTTTGTTGATGTATTGTTACTTGATGCGCATGGGCTAATCATGTGAGTTAAAGGTCCTCTATTCGAGGGAAATGCCTAAAGGCTACCTTTACCACAATGTTTTGCCGCGCCGGACGAAGTACGTTTGATTGAACGTGAGATATGTTCAATTGGGCATACGAGGTCCCATATTATTTATTTGTTTATTCATGCATTGTAATCTAGTGCGCATGGACTAATCATGTCGGATCAAAGGTCCTCCATTGGAGGGATAAAAAGCCTAAAGGCTACCTTTACCACGATGTTTTGTTGTGCCGGACGAAGTACGTTTGATTGAACGTGAGATATGTTCAATCGGGACTACGAGGTCATATATTATGTATTTGTTTATTCACGCGTGTGTTTGTGTCATTTCAGATGCCATTTTGGTAATCCCGTTCGAACGCATTTCCAAACGCTACACAAACGTATGCATTCTGCCTCAGTTCGTTCAAACGCATTTACGAACGCTACTCAAACGCGCATGCATTTTGTTTTATCATGCATCAGGTCTTATATTGTTCGAATGTGTTTCCGAATGCTATACAAACGTGGACATTCTGTTTACCATTCGAACGCGTTATCAAATGCTCCACGAATGCACATACAGTGAACAAATTTCTTTTCATCGCATTCCATGCATGTTTGCTTCTTTGGTCATTTCCTTTGCATTATGCACCTAATTACCCGCTTTTATTATTAATGCTTTTGTAGTTGTCATTAATTACATTATTGCACTATATTGTTCAATATGTTTATGAATTATGCGTTTTGCCTTCATTTCTTATTTACGATTATGGGTGTGCAAACTTGTGTGTTGCTTAAATTATCTTGCATGTGTTGCATAAGACTTGGTTATACTATTGCATAAATCCTTTCATTACAATTGGCATAAGTAAGGGGCCATTCCGAACCCAACGGTTTGAGGTCTTCCCTTGCGAGGGGTGAGTGCGGCCTTAAATCATTTCCCAGTTCACACTGGGTGGCAAATCCATTTTATTTCTCCGGTTTAGTCCCCCGCGGCTACTCCGTACTCCCGACCGGGCCGCGAGCCTGGAACAACATCGCTGATTTCTGTGTTCTACAGTCCGACGACTCCACTGGGGATAGAGAATCGGCCCCGAAATAATGTCTTGTAATGTTTGTGATTTTTGCTTTAGTTGACCTTGTCTAAAGTTGATTTAACCTAAGGTATTATTAGAGTTAGATAATGATTTGGTGTCTTCCTTCACTCACTACCTTTTTATAGCCAAAAGGAAAAGTTGTGAAGACATCTGAATAATCATCTAAAGTGATAGACTAATTTGGATGATCTTTTGTTTATTCCTATCACCAAGGCGATAAGAGCCTAAGAGACAATGATATTTAAGAGAGTTCGCTCCACCCTCCCTCTGGGGAATTTTCAATAGAGAAATCCATTGGACAGTTATTCATGTATCCTGAAGTCGTTTTCGCTCGAAACGGCCGATCGTTACATGGTATCATCACTTGTTGGCACGTAACTTAGGGTATAAAAAAGGTGCGCTCACTTGGTTGCTCGAACCCTTGAGTGAGGAGACCTAGTTGTGGGCAATCCTTCACCGGCAGGAGCCTTTATCTATACTCCTATAAACCCGCATATGAACCATAGTCATATATCCTATAGAAGTTGCCCCTTTATGCTTTTGATAACCACATGCATATTATATCTCATACATCGCACGCATCTCATGCATACACGCATCATGTTAACCTCTGTGTCTTAAAAGTCATACATATCCGTTGGGTTAGAGAAATAGAGATTTGTCAAGAAGAGTTTAGTAAACATGGATATCGGGGAAAAGGAAACCGAGAAACAGAAAACCTTACGGCAAGGATAGAAAGACCATTGTGGGCCAAAAAAAAAAAGAAAAAAAAAAGAAAAAAAATGTTTGTTTTTAGTCCTTAATAGTTAGACATAAGTCCAATGATGCAAATGTTTGCTTTAGGATGAAATCATAGAAACGATAAACTCTTGACGTGCTTTTATCTGATACTTTGAGTAATTGATCTATGTTAGACTCGTAAGCACTTATTTATAGGTTCTTAGCAGTGAAAACCTGAGTAGTTGGCAAGGTGACTAGTTGAAGAAATTGTAGGTCGGTGAATGACTGTTCGCCTAAATGGCTATCATGATTTGCTTGTGTTATAATGTGTGGTATGGTTGAAAATAAAAGAAAAGTCTCTAAGGAAAAGAATTAAACCACCTATAACCGATAAGTGTGAAGCTACCCATGGGCGAGTATTAGGACCACAATGAGGAGAAATGATACCTTAAAGGGTAGGTGTGTTGAAAAAATAAGCAAAAAAAAAAAAGAAGAAGAAAGAAAGAGAGAAAAGAAAAAGAAAACCATACAACATTGAGCACATAAAAGCAATTGTAGAACATAATGGAGACATCTAGGTTGGTTTGACTTATCGATCCCAATTTTGAAACGAAATCATTGAGTTGACTTACCTAGGAATCAAGCTGTAAATGAACCTTTGCACACATACACACTTTGAGTCTGGCTTAGATCATTTATTCAAAGACTTGGATTTGAGTTGCATCGAGTGTTTTGAAGGTTCTCTGGTCTCATTACTGAGCATTCTTTGAGGACAATGATATGTATAACTATCGGGACTATTTCGTAGCCTGTAATGGGGTATGTTGATACAGAATGCCACACCACGTAGTCTACCTTGACCTAGTGCAAGCAGTAGAGAGCATAAACCTAAACCAAGTCTGGGGGCGACCAGTCTACCACCTCGCGAATAAGGGACATAACGGGATCTTGAGCCATGGGACCAAAGAAAACTGAGCCATCACCAGAGTAGAATTGGCAGGAGGAATCTATAAGCAGGCCTAGGGGGCGACCAAAGACTTTTGTAGGCAAAGGGCACCAAAGAACGCAAGGAAGGCCTAACCCATCGGAATAGGAAATACATCCATGCATACACATCATATACATGCAATTTGTATTTTTGTGTTTGCAGGTTTCGAAGACAAAAGGAAAAAATGGCAAAGATGAGCGAATCAGTAACGGTTCGGAAATGGACCACCATCTCAACAAGTAACGGTTTGGAAATGGACCACAATCTCAACTCAGTAACGGTTCAGAAATGGACCACCATCTCAACAAGTAACGGTTCGGAAATGGACCACAATCTCAACTCAGTAACGGTTCGGAAATGGACCACCATCTCAACAAGTAACGGTTCGGAAATGGACCACAATCTCAACTCAGTAACGGTTCGGAAATGGACCACCATCTCAGCAAGTAACGGTTCGGAAATGGACCACCATCTCAACAAGTAACGGTTCGGAAATGGACCACAATCTCAACTCAGTAACGGTTCGGAAATGGACCACCATCTCAACAAGTAACGGTTCAGAAATGAACCACCATCTCAACAAGTAACGGTTCGAAAATGGACCATCTCTCATCAGTAACGTTTCAGAAATGGACCACCACCCCACATCAGTAACGGTTCGGAAATGAACCACCTATCAAGTAACGGTTCGGAAATGGACCATCTCTCATCAGTAACGGTTCAGAAATGGACCACCACCCCACATCAGTAAAGGTTCGGAAATGAGCCACCTATCAAGTAACGGTTCGGAAATGGACCATCTCTCATCAGTAACGGTTTGGAAATGGACCACCACCCCACATCAGTAACGGTTCGGAAATGAACCATCTATCAAGTAACAGTTCGGAAATGGACCATCTCTCATCAGTAACGGTTCTGAAATGGACCACCACCACACATCAGTAACGGTTCAGAAATGGACCATCTCTCACCAGGAACGGTTCGGAAATGGACCACCATCTCAACTCAATAACGGTTCAGAAATGAACCACCTCACATCAGTAATGGTTCGGAAATGAACCATCCTCTCACATCAGTAACGGTTCAGAAATGAACCATCATCTTATATCAACTCAGTTCGAAGCATCTCGCAAAGCAGCAGGTAAGTACGACAGCCGACAACCCAAGTAAGTAAAAAATGTATGCATGACTTTGATAGGATTGTCACTGTCACACACTGCACAAGTCCCATCAAAGTGGGGGCGACTGTAGACACTGTATTTTTGCATGAAGCCCAATGATGAGCCTCGCATGGAGGCACTACCCGATAAGTTACGGGAGTCGCGGGAAAACGAACGTCGGAAGGGAAAATTCAAGAAATAAATACATCAACAAATTTAACTCGCTAATTGGCCTCGGGTTCGCCCGATTAATTTCTGTTTTAAAATTTTAGCCTTGGCCCAAAACCCTCGCAACCCATCCAAAGCCCATTTCGCCCAAAGCCCAATCAAATCAAATCCAATCAAATCCAAATAAATCTCATTCCTAAATTAAATCAAATCGAATCGAATCAAATCAAATCAAATCAAATCCCTTCCTAATTTAAATAAATCACCCACCAATTTAAATATATTCCCCCACCAAAAATATAAATATTTTTTCCTTAAATTAAACAAACCCATTTTTGCTTGATTTATTCCCATTTCAAGCCATGCACACACAAGGAAACCCTAGATACATTATTATAAAAGAGACCTTCACCAACCCTAATCACCCCTTTGGTCCTCTCCCATTCAACAAACCCTCTCTTCACGCCTCTCTCTCATCTCTCTAGACATTCATAAAACTAAAACACACAAAAAAAAAACCAACGCCTTATCTCTCTTCTCTCTCTCTCACCACCAGATCAACTCACGGCACAACAAAAAGAATAAACCCTAATCTGCATGTTCATCTCTCTTCTCTCTCTCAGAATCTACTCGGCAAACCCACAAAACAAACCATAAGCCACATCCCATCCATCCAACGCACAAAGAAAGCAATAAGAAATCATACACACGTGAACACCAAAATAAAAAATAAACATTATCACCTAGCTTTCTCGGCCAACTCTCTATTTAACACACACACAAGACACACGGCCACAACCAGCCAAGAAACAAGAAGCCCTTCACCGATTAAACATCAACAGAATTACTGCTCTCCACTAACCAAAACCAACAACATATTCACTCACACACGCGGCAATAACACCCTTCAAACACTGCCACAAGACTCACACGTCCCTTCTCTCTCATTCAGCACACACACACACCGACATAGCCACACCCCCTCTAACCAGCCCCTAAACCGACCAAAAAAACACAATAAACAAAAGACAAACTGGACACCACTCACGTGAACCACACTCATAAGCAGCCAACACACACACGTCCTCTCCTTCACACAACAAACACAATCAGCCTGGCAGCCCACTCATAACCGACCAAACAATCACCATAAATCAAACCAAACAGTCCTCCACTAAACCGAATACCCTCACTGACCGAACCAAAGAAACAAACAAAACACAAGCAAACAAAGTAATAGGCTTAAATGTGAACAACAAACCCTTCAAATCAGTCCCAAACCAACAAACCAAGCTGCCCTTCACAGCCCCTAAAAACATAAACAAAACAGCCCCCTAAAACTATCCCAAAACAGCCACAAAAATAACCCCGAAACAATGACCGGAAAACAGCAGCAAATCATCTAAAAACATTGAAGAAAATAGAGAAAACAGCGAAGAAAAACAGTGAAACAGCGAAGGAAAATCTTGAACCAGAAAACCAGAAAAGTTACGGAACACTAACCCTTCCGGCGACGACGTAACATACTCCCGAGGAGCAACTCAAAAGGTAAGACCTGATGGCACCCTTTGTTATATTTTATTTTGTTATCCCGGACGCGGTATGTTTGGTTGGACGTGGAATACGTCCAACCGGGCATGTGAAGTCCTATATTAAAAACGGCCAAACTATTGGTCACATCTCTTTAATATTCCGCATTTATCTTTATTTCTATTTCGCACTTAGCTTACCATTTATCGCTTCCGTTATTTATTGTTTATTCATCACATGCATTATCATATTTCATGTATACATTGGGTTAATGATTGCGTTATGTTAAATGGTCGGTGCTATCTCTCGCGGTTTATCGGATGGAAACCCAGACGTAAATTCTGTAGCCGAATCCGAATGGATGGTAGTGCGGTCTGCACTTGGGATACAACTCCATGTACCGCTTGAGAAACGTTCAAGCACGTGTTTCATTTTGTGATCTAAATCTATGTTTATTGTTCCGTTATTAATTTTCTATGCATTGTCTCTTTGTTGATGTATTGTTACTTGATGCGCATGGGCTAATCATGTGAGTTAAAGGTCCGCTATTCGAGGGAAATGCCTAAAGGCTACCTTTACTACAATGTTTTGCCACGCCGGACGAAGTACGTTTGATTGAACGTGAGATATGTTCAATCGGGCATACGAGGTCCCATATTATTTATTTGTTTATTCATGCATTATAATCTAGTGCTCATGGGCTAATCATGTCGGATTAAAAGTCCTCCATTGGAGGGATAAAAAGTCTAAAGGCTACATTTACCAAGATATTTTGTCACGCCGGACGAAGTACGTTTGATTGAACGTGAGATATGTTCAATCGGGCCTATGAGGTCATATATTATGTATTTGTTTATTCACCCGTGTGTTTGTGTCATTTCAGATACCATTTTGGTAATCTCGTTCGAACGCGTCTCCGAACACTACACGAACGTATGCATTCTGCCTCAGTCCATTCGAACGCGTTTACGAACGCTACTCGAACGCGCATGCATTTTGTTTTATCACGCATCATGTCTTATCCCATTCGAACGTATTTCTGAACGCTATACGAATGCGGACATTCTGTTTACCATTCGAACGCGTTATCAAAAGCTCCACGAACGTACATACAATGAACATATTTCTTTTCATCGCATTTCATGCATTTTGCTTCTTTGGTCATTTCCTTTGCATTATGCACCTAATTACCCGCTTTTATTAGTAATGCTTTTGTAGTTTTCATTAATTACATTATAGCACTTTATTGTTCATTATGTTTATGAATTATGCATTTTGCCTTCATTTCTTATTTACGATTATGGGTGTGCAAACTTGTGTGTTGTTTAAATTATCTTGCATGTGTTGCATAAGACTTGGTTATACTATTGCATAAATCCTTTCATTACAATTGACATATGTAAGGGACCATTCCGAACCCAACGGTTTGAGGTCTTCCCTTGCGAGGGGTGAGTGCGGCCTTAAATTATTTCCCAGTTCACACTGGGTGGCGACTCCATTTTATTTCTCCGGTTTAGTCCCCCGCGGGCTACTCCGTACTCCCGACCGGGCCGCGAGCCTGGAACAGCTTCGTCGATTTCTGTGTTCCACACAGGGGATAGGCTTATCCATCCCCCTAAACCTCTGATTTCCTGACTGTGATCTTTACTGAAATTCTAACACAATTATGACTCATGCATGGAACCCATGCCCAAACAATAACATGCAGAGAAATCTAATGCAAATATATGCATACTCAAGACTGCTTCCTCTATGATTTAAACTCTTTATACATACAATCTTTACTACATAACATGCATAATACAAGACTATACAACGACTTTGACTGAACTCCTATTCTGATTTGACTTGGTGGACACAGACCCTTTAGTGACTTCCATTAGCATCCAACCCTTCCGAGCTCGTCCTCCGGGTACTGCAAAATAAAACAGGGAGGGGGTTAGACCGTCATACGATCTAAGTGAGTGGATGAAATCTGAAATACTATTACAAAAATATTTGGTTCTAAAACCAAAAATTCAATAAAATGCCTTTATACCAAAACTCTTTTTCTGTCTGAAAACTCTGGGCTTCTTTATGAAAATATTTTCTCAACTCTTTATGAAAAACTTATCTTTCTGAAGGATTCTTATAAAACTTTTGTTTTCTGAAAAACTTTCTTTTCTAAAAACCTTTCTGAAATCTATTCTGAAAACTTTTCTAATGTACATGTTTCTGAAATCTGTCTCTGAAAAACCTGACGTATGGGGGGCGTTACGCATCACAGTCCCCCCCATACGCCTAACTAGAGCCAGGAGTGCAAATCCATGACTTTGGGGCGTTACGTATCGCCGTCCCCCAAAGCATGCCACTACTATCCGTGAAACTAGTGGTTTTGCGGCGTTACGTATCGCCGTCCCCCAAGCCACTAAACTATAACTTGGGGTGCAGATCTATACTACCCTCCAAGCTCTGAAACTAGGATCTAGGGGCATCTGTCATCCCTAGTCCTGATCTAGGATCTGGGGGCGTTACGTATCACCGTTCCCCTAGTCCTCTACATGTACATATGTGCTGTCCGTCAATTCCATAACTAAATGAAGTTACATACTGAGGTGGGTTTTTCTCCATGCCTCGAAAAATCATAAATCTCATGTCTTGAAAATATTTCTTTTCTCACTCATTTCTCAAATCATGCTAAGTAAAATATAATTGATAATAAAATTGGCTAACACCCTAAAAGTGAAAAATAAGTCTGATATCAAAAATAATAAAATGAAAATCAACTTAAGAAAAGAGTGTCCACTCACATATTTTGGAACCTGACTGGCACTGTTTCGTTTAGTCGATGAACTTGGGATTCCTGTCGATAAGCTATAATCGGTAAACTTGGTTAGAATATAAGCCGTGGAAATGCTTCGAGATTATGCTAATTTTTTGCATTCAAACACTTACTGTCATTTCAAAGCATATCATACTTATATCATGAAGTACTATGTGAGTATAAACCGATACAGGACTTTTAGGGTGGCCTCTAACATATTCGGGTGGAACTAGAATAATTCAGAACTGATTTGGGTAAATTTTTTGACCACATGTTGCGACGCAGGGCATTGCGCGTCGCAACGCGCATCTGAAATAGGTTTTATAGCGGAAATCTGGTAACGCAGCAGAATAGTGAAAAATCAAAATTTTCCGATTTCAAAAATTTTTCTCGGATTAATTAAATAAACTTATTTATTTAATTATCCAATTATCAAATTATGAAATATTACACAACAAATCATATTTTTGTGTAATTACCGAATTACCCCTAAACATTGTATTTTGTTCATTTTAATCCGAAATTGTTCGAAACGATTTTGGATGATTCTAAATCATTACAAATATGAATTTAATATGTCATACACATTGAAATTCAAATTGCAACAAAAATTCCCAAAATATGATGCCTTGGCCGAGAGCCTCCTTAGTGGGGAAATTGTGCATTTTGCACTTTACATGTTCAAAACACATGAAGATGAAATCCAATCAACCCAATATTTTTTATGCATCATATACACATCCATATACACCATATAAATGAAAAGCCCCAAATTTGGAAGTGGTCTTAAAACCTAATTTTTCAATTTCATCAAATTGGACAAATTAAACCAAATTAGTAAAATCCAATACTTCAATCATGTTTCTTTCATTAAAATAAAGCCTCACCACAATGAAACAACTATAGAACAAATCTAGGTCATTTAAGAGTGGGTCAATAACTCTAGATTAGCAACAAGTTTCTCAAACCATCAAAAGAAAGCTTACTAACTCATTAGTAACATTCTATGATCATTTATACAAGCTCAACCCAATCCAAAATTTCCATCCTCCAAAAATAAAAAGAATAAAGAATAGAAAAACATGAAAACATCATAAGATGAAGCCCACAACAAGAGGAACATTTTTCTCTCTAATGGAAGGTTGGAATACTTACTTAAATCCAAGCTTTTTTTTTGTTTTTCTTTTCTTTTCACAAGCTTCTTTGTCTTTCCTTTTAATGGAGTTTTTAGTAAAGGTTTTGACTTAATGAAACCCTAAAAGAAACAAAATAATTTATACCAAAAATTTTAGCCTTTGGCCGAAAATCATATATGGCAATATATCATGATATTTTTTTTGTGTTTCATTTAATTACAACTTGTCCACTTGGTAAATTGATCATTACACCTTTAATGAATAATTCAAACAAGTCAAAAATTGCAACTAAGTCATTAAATAAAATATCATAACCTAAAATATTCATATTTTAATTAATTTAATCATTTAACAATTAAACAATTAATTAATTAATTAAATACAAATATATTAAATATATGTATTATATTTACAATAAATATCAAATACATATATATTTATGATATTAGTCAAATATCTCAATTTGACAATTAATTAATGTGTATTTGAATTAATCTAGCATTAAATGCAAATACACAAAAATTAAGGAAATGACTATCGGGTCCCTACACATGTATTTTTCGTTTATCCTTTAAACGACTTTATAAATAATCAATATTATTTATAAATGTTGCCCTAGTGCTCTACGAGTATATTTCATTAGTGAGACTCTCTAGATTCAGGCATATCCATCACGAAATCCAATTTCGTGTCCATAATTTATCCACCCTTAAATTATGACGATCACGGATAAACTCGCTGAATCATACAGGTCGAGGTCATGGAAAATGTATAATTCCTCCATCACGGCAATCCGGATATATCCCAGAGATATAGATGTAAACGTCAAATCTCTATAGGGATTATCCCGTCGACGTCTCTATTAGCAATCTCAAAAAGAACATTTAGAACTGGCTTCTAAATTGTACCACGGGCCCATGATTTTTATCTGATTGCTAATCATATGGACTACCTATGCTCTGATACACAGAACTGACAGATCCTATCTCGATACACGCAGGACACCCTGAGGATCTATCCACACCCAACGAACAGACGGAGGTCTGATCTAAATATATCGGTGACGTGACTGCCATCTAAGTGTGGAAGATGTCTAATGTGCCCACAGTGGTATCTCAAGTCGAAGAATCACAAGTGCTACTCAACCCGATAAGATTTTTATTGACGTTGGTGTACCATCCATTAAGAATCTTCGGTGAGTCATTCAGTGTTTATCCGCTATAAACACCTACACGTCTATCTAGTCTCCAAGACTTATGGTTCATTGAGAAACCATTGGAATCATATATTCCAATATACGACATGTACCGATCTCAACGAGTTTACTATACTGACCAAGTAGTGCAAACCTTGACCAGGAACTGTCTGAGAATGACAACGTCATGATACAACTCAATATCAGTTGCGACGCTTTTACAACAGCATCATGACTAGTCATTCCAAGGTCATTACGTCTTTACCATATTAAAAGATATATTATATTATAGAAATTGCATATATTATTCATAATAATAACGTTTTACAGAAGTATTCTCAAAGAAATACAACCGGGAATTGATGCTCTGAGCACCAACCCCAACAAAAACTCTCATTTGCTCTAGTGCCAATAACGATTGTATCTAATACCCATCGACTCCACGTGTTTATCAAACAACTTCGGAGGTATGGCCTTCGTCAGCGGGTCTGCTACATTATCTTCACTCGGTACCTTGCACACGACAATATCCCCTCGCGACACAATCTCTCGAATGATGTGGTACTTGCTTTCCACATGCTTCGACTTTTGATGCGCCCTCGGTTCCTTTGCTTGCGTAATAGCTCCAGTATTATCATAATATAACTGAATCACATTCTCGATACTTGGGACAACTCCCAATTCTGTGATAAAGTTCTTTATCCACACAGCCTCTTTTGCAGCTTCAGAAGATGCAATATATTCTGCCTCAGTGGTGGAATCTGTTGTTGATCCCTGTTTGGAACTCTTCCAACAAACTGCACCTCCGTTAAGGGTAAATACGCATCCAGATGTAGACTTTATATCATCGAGATCCGATTGGAAATCAGAATCCGTATACCCATTAACTTGCAGTTCGTTTCCTCCATAAATTATTAACTTATCCTTTAAGATAATTTAGGATATGTTTAAGGGCCATCCAATGGTCATTACCTGGATTGGACTGATATCAACTAGTTATGCTAACAGTGAAACTGATATCAGGCCTCGTACATAACATGACATACATTATGCTACCCAAACACGAAACATAAGGTTGGTTAGACATTCTAACCTTCTCATCTTCTGTTTGTGGACTCATCTTCTTTGAAAGATGAATCTCATGTCTGAACGGTATGTTTGATGTCTTACAGTTACCAAAATTATACCGTTCCAAGATCTTATCTATGTACGTTGATTGGGATAACCTAATCAGCTTCCTTTGTCTATCTCTATAGAGTTTTATCCCTAAAACATATGAAGCTTCTCCCAGGTCCTTCATGAAGAAATTCTTATAGAGGTATGCTTTGACACTTTGTAACATATCTAAATCATTCCCAATGATTAGGATGTCATCAACATATAGGACTAAAAATACGACCATGCTCCCACTGGCCTTCTGATACACACAGGATTCTTACGAATTCTTGAGAAAACCAAACGATCTAATAATCTCGTCGAATCGAAGATTCCAACTTCGTGAAGCTTGTTTAAGTCCATAAATGGACTTCTTAAGCTTACACACCATACCTGAGTTTTCGCTAGATGCAAAACCTTCCGGCTGTTCCATATAGATTTCTTCATCAAGAAATCCATTTAGAAAAGCCGTTTTGACATCCATTTGCCAAATCTCGTAGTCATGATACACAGCTATGGAAAGCAAAATCCAAATAGACTTAAGCATTGCTACTGGTGAAAAAGTTTCATCGTAGTCGACGCCAGGTCGTTGCGTGTAACCTTTTGCTACCAGTCGGGCCTTGTAAGTTTCAACCTTACCATCAGGCCCGCGCTTCCTTTTGTAAACCCATTTACAACCGATAGGAAAAATTTCTTCGGGAAGCAGAACCAAGTCCCAAACTTGATTCTCATGCATTGAGTCTATCTCAGATTTCATGGCACTTTGCCATTTCACAGAGTCGATGTCCAACATCGATTCTTTATAGGTGAAATGATCAGTCTCTTCTACTAAGAGAACATCTAGACTCTTTTCTTGTATCAAATACAAGCGTTCAGAAGGTCTAAATACCCTTTTTGACCTACTGAGTGTGTGTGTTGAAGGTCCTTCATCTACTTGAACTTCAGGTTCCTCCGTTGGTTCGTTGTTTTCAGGTTGGACTTCATCAAGTTCAATCTGTCTATGATTACCTCCTTTTGACAAAAATTTTACTTCTAGAAATTTTACGAAGTGAGCTACGAACACATTTCGATGCTCAGTATCATATAACAGATATCCCATCGTATTCGAAGGATATCCGACAAACCTAAACTTTTTCCCTCGAGGTGAAAGCTTATCTTGCTGAGTCACCCTGACATAGGCAGGACAACCCCAAACCTTAATGTAACTAAGATTTGGTCTCCTACCGAACCATATCTCATACGGAGTCGTATGAACAGCTTTTGAAGGAATCTTATTCAAAATATGTGCAGCTGTTAAAAAAAGTAGCCCCATTCCCCTTAATGTAATGAGGTTTCTTTATTGTATTATGTAATTGGGTAGAAGTTAGAATAGTGTTAGCTGGGGAGAGGAAAAAGAGTGATTTATTCTAGGAACAATTTGTTAAGTATCCATCCGCATATCATTATTATTTTATTCGCACCTTATTATGCGTTTAGAATGCATGTTTAATGGTGTATGATGAGACCTAATCAAAGATAATAAATTGGTTGCCAATTTACGCGAAAAATCCTCAAATAAATATTAAGCGAAATCATTTCATTGAGTGGTTCTTTCTCAAGATCCAAGATTGGCATTGGTTTGCTGGCCAAATTCAATATCAATGTCCATCACGGATGTGTTTAAACCATGAAAGCTTTGTTCCATATCGCATGTCTTGGGCAAGTTGTGATTTGTTGGCCAAAGTCAAGGTCACTTCTTGTTCATCGACATGGATTACGAAGTTTTCCAAATTCAATGGGTCCCGCTTAACTGGAATCATTAAGCTTGTTGAGCCAAAGCCAAGGCTTAGTTGATTCAGAGGAAAAAGGTTAGGAGGATATATTGGCATATATATTGTATATATGTTTCAGACTTAGACGTCCACCTACCGGATCTAGGAATTGGATGAGATCCAATTGATCTTAGAGATCTACCTAGTTAAATATCATACAGCTTGTTGGCCAAATCAAGGTTGTGTATTATTTAACGGGATCCTAGCCCACTGGGAAACTAGGTTTCCCGAGTACTCAACAGAGGGTTAGAGGCTCGCCGAAAAATAGTGGGAGGCTAGCATTGAATTTGCAATTTCATTCAAATACTTGCCAAGTACGCACTTATAAAATTATTTCGTCATTTTATATATTTATTAGTTGGACTTATATTTTATTATTTTTTATTGAAACAGTTGGACTGTACCCAAAAATCTTTAATTGAATAGTTAGACTATTGTAATTAAGATGGCTGGAAAGATCGGTGTTAGAGACATTAACATGGGCGAAAATGTCTTTAATGGTGCGAACTTTCCTGATTGGGATATGAACCTCATGATTGTCCTTGGGGCTGAGAGAATGCTCTATACGATAGAGAGACCTCTCAGCCCTAAGCCTGGAAATGAGCAGCCGCTTGAGCTTGAGCTTTGGAAGACTCATAGCGATGACAACTCAACTGCTCAATCCGTCATGCTCACTGCAATGACCCCTCAATTTCATCGCCAGAACAAAGGATTGGATCCCTATACTATGATGGAAAAATTGAAGGACCTTCATCGATCTAACCTTAGATCACAAAGGTATGAATTGCAGAAGAAGCTCTTTCGCTCTCGAATGTCAGAGGGTACATCTGTCGAGCACCATGTGTCGTAGATGATTGCTGACATCGAATAGCCGGGTCAGCTAGGCATAACCTTTGAGGCTGAGACTTCTATAGATTTGATCTTGCAGTCTCTTCCTGACAGCTGGAGCGGGTTCATCATGAACTACAATATGATGAACCAAGACCATACTCTTGGAGAGTTGATGGAAATGCTGTGTGAAGCAGAAAAATAGCTATTGAAGGGAAAAAAGCGTGAGGCGCACTTCGCTTCGACATCTCAGTCTGCCAAGGCTTGGCCAAAGGCTACTGGAGGTGTAAAGAAGAAGAAGAAGAATAATAAGGGCAAGGCTAAATCATCAAAGTCTTCTGGGAAGGCTAAGGATAAATCCCAAGATGTCTGCCTACAATGTGGCAAACGGGGTCACTGGAAGCGTGACTGCCGTGAGTACAAGGCGCACATGAAGGAAATCAAAGCGGGCAAGGCACCGGCTTCAGGTATGTTTGTTATAAAAATAAACATGTCTACTTCTAGTATTAAAAATTGGATTTTTGATTCTGGTTGTGGTACTCATATATGTACTGATGTGCAGGATCTGCAGATTAGTAGGAGACTGGCCTCATGGGAGATTGATCTACGAGTTGGAAACGGGACCAGAGTCACTGTTTTGGTTGTAGGGACTTATATTTTGGAACTGCCCTCGGGGCATGTACTAAACTTATCAGACTGTTATTATATACCTAGTTTGACTATGAATATTATTTATGTATCTTGTTTAGCCTAATATGGGTATACTTTTGTATTTAGAAACACTGGGTGTTTTATATATAAAAATGATATTGAGATATGCAGTGTTGATGTGTATAATGGTCTTTATATTTTGAATATAAATCAATCTCAAACATATGATGTAACAAACAAAAGGCTTAAATTAAGTAACAAAGATGAAACTTATATGTGGCATTGTCATTTGGGACACATTAACAAGACTCGCATATCCACACTTTCGAAGAGTGGGTACTTGGACGGATTTGATCCAAATTCATATGACGTCTGCGAATCTTATTTATTACGCAAAATGCCTAAAACACCTTTTAGCGGTAAAGGTGCACGAGCCACCAAACTGTTAGCCCTCGTTCATAGTGACGTATGTAGGCCCATGTCTAGCCAGGCTAGAGGTGGATATGAATATTTCGTAACCTTTATGGATGATGCATCGCGTTATCGATATGTGTATCTTATGAGACACAAGTCGGAAACTTTTGAGAAATTCAAAGAGTTTCGACACGAAGTAGAAAAACAGACCGATAAAAGTATTAAAACATTATGGTCGGATCGTGGTGGAGAATACTTAAGCAATGAGTTTCTCGATTACTTGAAAGAATATGGTATTCTTTCACAGTGGACTCCTCCCGGAACACCTCAATTAAACGGTGTGTCCGAACGGAGAAACCGAACTTTGTTAGACATGGTAAGGTCGATGATAAGTCGCACAGAGCTACCTATTTCCTTCTGGAGATATGAATTGAACAGTGCAATACTTATTTTTAATAAGGTTCCATCAAAGTCTGTTCAACAGACTCCGTATGAAATATGGACAGGAAAGAAACCGGGTTTCTCATTCCTGAAGATTTGGGGTTGCTGAGCATACGTTAAACGTTTGGATGGTACCAAACTTGAACCCAAATCGGATAAGTGTCTATTTGTAGGTTATCCTAGGGAAACCAAATGATATTACTTCTACAACCCACAAGAGAACAAAGTATTTGTTGCTCTACATGTGGTTTTCCTTGAGAAGGAATTCCTAAATGCAGTGGTTAGTGGGAGGAAAGTAGAACTCGATGAAAATCGGAGTGATACTATTTCTGGCACTGATTCCTTAATGGAACACGAATAGTTCATCGGGGATGAAACTGTACCACAATCTTCTAATACACAAGAACCGCGTAGGTTGGAGAGAGTCAGAAAATAACATGAGAGGTATGGGTTTCTGATCTCACCTCATGTGGATATTAATCTTATTGAGGAAGACGAACCGGCTACATATGAGGAAGTGATACACGGTATCGACTCTGGTTTATGGCAAGATGCCATGAAATCCGAAATGGATTCCATGTACACTAACCAAGTTTGGACACTGGTTGATGCACCAAAAGGCGTAAAGCCTATTGGTTGCAAATGAGTCTTCAAGAAGAAGACTGACATGGATGGTAACATAAAAACGTACAAAGCTAGCCTTGTAGCGAAAGGGTATCGTCAACGACATGGTGTCGATTACGATGAAACTTTTTCACCAGTTGCTATGATTAAATCCATTCGGATAATGCTTGCTATTGCTGCATATTTCGATTACGAAATATGGCAGATAGACGTCAAAACTGTTTTCCTTAACGGAAACCTTTTGGAGGATGTTTATATGCAACAGCCTGACGGTTTTGTCGTACCAAAACATGAAAACAAGGTTTGCAATTTAAATCGATCCATTTATGGATTGAAGCAAGCATCGCGTTCTTGGAACTAACGTTTTGATGAGATCATAAAAGAATATGATTTTATTCAAAATGAGGATGATCCTTGTGTATATAAGAAGGTTAGTGGGAGCGCACTAACATTCATTATCCTTTACGTTGATGATGTATTGCTTATTGGCAATGACATTCCCATGCTACAATCGGTGAAAGCTTGGCTTTCATTAAAATTCTCCATGAAAGATCTGGGAGAAGCAGCCTTTATTCTGGGAATAAAGATCTACCGGGATAGATCTAGAAAGAAGCTTGGTCTCTCCCAGAGCACGTACATTGACAAAGTGTTGAAGAGATTCAACATTGAACAGTCTAAGAGGGGACTGTTGCCAGTGTCACATGGTGTCACTCTATCTAAGAACATGTGTCCTAAAACTCAAGATTAGAGAGACAACATGAGTCAGATCTCGTTCGCTTCTGCAGTCGGATCGATCATGTATGCCATGATATATACGCGACCTGATGTCTCCTATGCTTTGAGCATGTGTAGTCGCTATGAGGCTGATCCAGGTGAAGGTCACTGGGTTGCGGTTATGAACCTCCTTAAGTATTTTAGACGAACTATGGATGCGTTCTTAATCTATGGAGATGGAGAACTTGAGGTAACTGGGTTTACCGATTCAAGTTTCCAAATCGATAAAGACGACTGTAAGTCGCAATCTAGGTACATATTTTGTTTAAACAACGGAGTAGTAAGCTGGAAATCTTCCAAGGAATAGACTGTTACTGATTCAACAACAGAAGCGGAATACATCGCTGCAGCTGAGGCAAAAAAAGAAGCAGTTTGGATCCGTAAATTCCTAATTGGATTAGGAATAGTTCTGTTAACAGCTGAGCCCGTTCCATTATATTGTGACAATAACGGGGCTATAGCACAGGCTAAGGAACCGCGGTATCATCAACGATCAAAGCATGTACTTTGACGTTTCCATCTGATTCGTGAGATCATACATCGTGGGGATGTGAAGATCGAGAAGGTCGTATTATATGACAACATTGCAGATCCGCTGACGAAAGCTATTCCTCAGCAAAAGTTTGAGTGACATGTACATAGTTCAGGTGTTAGATACTTGAGTGACTGGCTATAGGCCAACTGGGATATTGTTGGACAATTATGACCCATAGCGTCACTATTTGTAAAAGACATTGTGGTTTTTGTACAAATTAACTATGTGACAATGGAAATTGCTATTTTATCATTTTATAATTAGATTACTTGAATACATATAAATGATAAAAGTCCTTATGATTAGTTCCGGATTATAAGATATGAGACAGTATCAATCCACGAAGGTTTAATCATTAAATATCCATGGTCGTAGTATTATCGAGATTAGACATCGATAATGCAGAATAGACTAGTATTACACTTGTGCGTGTTATGGAAGCGTAACAACATAGTTCTCATATATTTAAGTATTGGATACTTATGCAAATGTGATAGGAGGTTGTGTTTGCCGATGGTACGGAAACAGCTTCGCTCTGGATAGACCCATCGGAATCCCATTGGTAGTATGACTTTGTGTCTATGGGAATCCGAATCAGGGTAGGTGTATTTGGTCTTAACCTGAGACTTGCATCGCTCATACTTGCGACAATCAATACGCTTTGGTTTTAGTCATCCGGGGCTTTAACAGGTTCTGTGTACATCTCTTCTGGGTTTATTGAGAATTGTAGTGTATTGGGTGTGATGTCAAGATGGAAGTATCACTTCAGTCATATGAAGATGATGATCACGCAGGGATACAGAACTAGTACTCTATTATGTTGCAACTATCGGGATAATATGACAAGGTCATGATTATCCGATTAAAGAGACTAGTTGCTAATGATCCAATATATGCTTCGTACGGGGCAGACACTATTCCATCCCCAGGCCTTGCATGTGACATCTGATACTGGATCGCAATACACAATACTACGTATACTATGCCTGCCAAAGATTATATATTCCTTAAAGAATATTTCTGGAGAATTGGGTAGGCACGGTGCTTTGCTAGAAGCCAACCATGTCTTGTAAATCGGTAAGAACGTGGTACGAGGTACACACGTATTCGGATAGTCTGATGACCGGATTTACTGCCAACATATCCAGGGATCTCATGGGTCGCTTCCCGAAGATTCACCGATGACGTTTGACTCGAACATAATTAATCTGGGATTAATTAGAAGAGGGAGAAAATTAATTTAGGATTAATTACGACGAGAATTTATCTAGGATAAAATTCAATTAATAGAGAGAGAACGATTAATTTGGAATTAATCGATTAAATAATATATTCGATATATTAAATGAAATAAGATTTCAAAGCAGAATTAAAATTGGATTTTAATTCGGGCGAACGAATTATTTTAGAATTAATTCACGAGCGACTTTCGTAGTAATTTTGCTAGGCATAATTATTTAATTAAATTTGATTTAATTACGTCGCAACGGAAAATTCGTTAATTCGGAATTAACGAACCCGAGCCCGGAATGTGTTTTGCGGGTCCACTCAGATTTTGAATTAAGTGGGGCCCACATCAAGTCACATCACTTGTCATTCTCATCACTTTATGTTGATGGAAGTTAGTAGTTGTTGATGGCTTGTTTCTTACACAACCATTATTTTATTTTGACTTGTGAAAGACCTTTACTAACTTTGGAAGTTTGGTAATTGATTTACTTGAATTTTGGAAAATCAAAAATACATCCAACACTTCTCTCTTCTAGCCTTGGGTTGAACTTCATCTCTCTCTCGTCTCATCTTCCATTGCCGTGAGTTGCTCTCACACTAGGGGAAATTTCACTTCAAATTTTCTCCTTTGCTAGTACATCAAAGAGTCTACTAAGGTGATAGGGAAACATCTCTTTGAGTTTGGAATTCAAAATATCAATCTTGGAGCTTAACATACAATCAAATGAGGACTCAGATCTCTACACAAAAGCTTGGAATTTTTGTTGTCTCTGCATCCATATAACCGATCGTTGTAAGTTTTTTTCCGCAATCTTACTTCGAGTATTCACATGTTTTATGCTTAATTTGATCCTAGGCATGTTCTTAGAGAACCCAACATTTCCTTGTAATGGAGTTTTTGGTAAAGGTTTTGACTTAATGAAACCCTAAAAGAAACAAAATAATTTATACAAAAAATTTTAGCCCTTGGCCGAAAATTGTATATGGCAAAATATCATGATATTTGTTTTTTGTTTCATTTAATTACAACTTGTCCACTTGGTAAATTGATCATTACACCTTTAATGAATAATTCAAACAAGTCAACAATTGCAACTAAGTCATAAATAAAATATCATAACCTAAAATATTCATACTTTAATTAATTTAATCATTTAACAATTAAATAATTAATTAATTAATTAAATACAAATATATTAAATATATGTATTATATTTGCAATAAATATCAAATACATATATATATTTATGATATTTGTCAAATATCTTAATTTGACAATTAATTAATGTGTATTTGAATTACTCTAGCATTAAATGCAAATACACAAAAATTAAGGAAATGACTATCGGGTCCCTACACATGTATTTTTCGTTTAACCTTTAAAAGACTTTATAAATAATCAATATTATTTATAAATGTTACCCTAGTGCTCTACGAGTATATTTCATTAGTGAGACTTTCTAGATTCATGCATATCCGTCACGAAATCCAATTTCGTGTCCATAATTTATCCACCCGTAAATTATGACGATCACGGATAAACTCGATGAATCATACAGGTCGAGGTCATGGAAAATGTATAATTCCTCCGTCACAGGTATCCGGATATATCCCAGAGATATAGATGTAAACGTCAAATCTCTATAGGGATTATCTCGTCGACGTCTCTATTAGCAATCTCAAAAAGAACATTTAGAACTGGCTTCTAAATTGTACTACGGGCCCATGGTTTTTATCTGATTGCTAATCATATGGACTACCTATGCTATGATACACAAAACTGACGGATCCTATCTCGATACACACAGGACACCCTGAGGATCTATCCACACCCAATGAACAGGCGGAGGTCTGATCTAAATAGATCGGTGATGTGAATGCCATCTAAGTGTGGAAGATGTCTCATGTGCCCACAGTGGTATCTCAAGTCGAAGAATCACAAGTGCTACTCAACTCGATAAGATTCTTATTGACGTTGGTGTACCATCCATTAAGAATCTTCGGTGAGTCGTTCAGTGTTTATCCGCTATAAACACCTACACGTCTATACTAGTCTCCAAGACTTATGGTTCATTGAGAAACCATTGGAATCATATATTCCAGTATACGACATATACCGGTCCCAATAGGTTTACTATACTGACTAAGTAGTGCAAACCTTGACCAGGAACTATCTGACAATGACAACGTCATGATACAACTCAATGTCAGTTGCGACATTTTTGCAGCAGCATCATGACTAGTCATTCCAAGGCCATTACGTCCTTACCATATTAAAAGATATATTATATTATAGAAACTGCATATATTATTCATAATAATAACGTTTTACAGAAGTATTCTCAAAGAAATACAACCGGGAATTGGCGCTTTGAACACCAACCCCAACAGCATCATCCAGAAACATACCCAAATATTTCCAGTACGTGTCGCGACGCACGACCTTGCGTGTCGTGACACGCATTAATCCAAAAGCATTTCTAGGAAATTTCCAGGTTGCGTCACGATGCATAACGTCATGCGTCACGACGTAAGACCAAATTTTGGTCTTAATATCACGCTTTAATTACCAATTTGCTCAACATTTTTCCCCATACATTCCACACAAGCAAATAGCCTCAATAATCATTCAAAACACCATTAATAACATTCTCAACCTCTACTTACATTCATTCTATATACTCCATTAGTTTATAACCAAAATTAACAATTTGGGGATTTCCTACAATCATCATTTTCTTATCACTAAACCCATATAAACATCAATTACTATAACTCATCAATATCATCAACCAATAAATGATCAAAACACCCATATCCAAAACTTGGGTTAGAGTTTCCGCACCTTCTTTCTTTTGGTTTTCCTTCATTCCTCAAGCCTCTATGGATGCCAACTTCTCCTCTTGCCTCTTGCCTCTTTTCTTTTTCTTATTTTCTTCTCTTCATCTTCTGTTTTCTTTCTTTTTCTTTTCTTCTTCTTCTCATTCCTCCATTCACGTTTTCTTTCTTCTTCTTTTGAATTATTTGGGAATACTTGAATAGTATCCCCTTATATACTTGGTCCATTAAATAAATAAAAATGTGTAGAATTTTGAAGAAACTTATAGAATTTACTAGAATGCCATCGGGTATTATCCATCCGAATTTGTGGTCTGTATTTTTATCCTATTTCCGATTCGAATTTGGAAAAATGTTCAACTCGAAAGTTATAGATCTCAATCTCATCTTTTCGATGATATAAAATTCATAAAAAATCAGAGTTCGTATAAGAAAGTTACGGCCTAATTACTCTGGGCTGTCCGAAGTAGAACATCATATCATCTAATATCGAATTCTCGAAGAATTTACCGACTGTTCCCAAAGTCATCTCACGGGGGTATATGTTTCCAGTCATGATTTATATTATGTGACATTCATCCCTCCGCGTAACAGTAGTTAAGATTCTCGGTTGTTACATTGACATTAGCTCTAATATCAAGCAATGCATGTTCAATTTTATGATTTCCAATAATACAAGAAATAGTAGGACAACCAGGGTCTTTGTATTTCAATGCATTATTGGTTGAGAGAATGAAACTTACCTGTTCAGCTAAAAAAATCTAGAAAAGCTTTTTTTCTTACTTGATATTTTCTTTTTACAGTGCACGAGTCTTTCAGAAATTTGGTATAAGATGGTATATGTTTGATGGCATCTAACAAATGAATATTGACATTCACCTATTTGAATATTTTATATATTTCTGGGGAATGATTCAATTTCATTATTTTCAATGCTTGAGGAAATGAAGGTGTATGTGAAAAATCGTTATCATCAACGATAGGTAATAGTTCATCAACCCCTTCTTTACTCTCTGAAGCTGACTCATTTTTAACTTTACGAGGTTCAAGAATGGGTCTTTGGATGACCTAACCACTGCGAAGATTAGTAACAGATTTGACTTAGTCTATGTGTTGACTATCAGAACTACCCCTGTGGGGGTTTTGATAACTCTTGGGGTTTGGTGGTGATTGTGCATGAAACTTTTCTTTCTCATGAATGGTCAATGCATATGTTATTTTGGAAAAAATATCTTTCATATCACTCAATGTTTGCACATTTCAGTTATTGATGGCTTCATATTTCTCAATGAATGCATGCAAGGTATCCTCAAAGGTTTTCCTAGACGGTGAGACATATGGTGCATAATTCTGAGAATTTTGGAAATTCTGGTGTATCTAAGGAGGTTGTTGCGATGATTGTGCTTGGTTGTCATTCCTCCAATTGAAGTTTGTATGGTTTCTCTAACCAGAATTGTAAGTTTGAGAGTATGGGTTTGGATTTGATCTCTTAAAGGTGTTTATGGAATTGACTTGGTTATTGTGACATTCTTGTATAATTAGTAAGTGTTAGTGTCCTAGACATGCCACAGGATCTCTAAGCGTGATTATTGTGTGAATTAATCAAGAAAGTTGCGGAATACTTACATTGATCGGATTATGAATTTCAAAAATTCCATGGATGTTGAAGCTTCCAAGCTCATGGGTGAGTATCCCTATAACCTTCATTTGACTCTCATATGTGCTAGCAAGAACAAATGGAACAAATCTTATCTCCCAATGAGAAATAAATTTGCCCGAGAGAGAGAGAGAGGGAGGCAATCGGCCTTATACTTCTAAAGAAAAAGAAGAAACAGTGGCTTAATTCAAAAAGAAGCAACTAAAGGATGCTTTTCTTTCGGCCATTGAGGTCAGTGACCACTTTGGCCATATTAAAAGAAAAGGCAAAATGCTTTTTCGGCACTTTCTAAAATTGCAGAGGCAAATGCCTTTTTCCCTTTTTGAAAAGCAAAAAACAAATGATGCTTTTCAGCCTTTTAAGGCACAAGTCAGAGACCAAGTCTCTCTTTCATTCGGCCAAGAGCAACATTTAAGGCCATTCGGCCTAGAGACATTTAAGGCCATTCGACAAATGCCAGAGAGAGAGAGATTAATTTCCAAAATTAAATGTGTTGAGTGTTTTACAAGTTTCCACCAAAACCCATCATCCACTTCTATCACCAAAGGTGACTGATGATGTAAGTGAAGTGGGCCCCACTTTAAATTCAAAATTCAAGTGGGCTTGCTCAACACACTTCGGGCTCGGATTCGTTTAATCCGATTAAACGAATTTTCCGTCGTGGCGTAATTAAATCTAATTTAATTAAATAATAATGTCTCGCAAAATTATTACGGAACTCGCTTACAAATTAATTATAAATTAATTCATTCGCTTGAATTAAAATCTAATTTTAATTCAGTATTGAAATCAAATTTCAATTAATATATCTAATATATTATTTTAGCCCAATTAGATAAATTAAATAGTAAAATCCAATTTCACCATTAAATTTACTGTTGGGTTTCTAGGTTAATCCCAAGATCATTTAAGCATAGAAATAGAATGAATACGCAAAGAAGAGTGGCGGAAACACACTTACATTGAACGGATTTAGGATGCGAAGAGCCGAAGAACAACAAAATTTCCCTTTGAGTTCGGCCAAGGAGGTCCTTTTTTCTTTGAGCTCCAAGCTCCAAGCTTACAATGGTGATTCCAAGCTATTGGGATGGTTTCCCTATCACCTTGTTATGATCCCTTTGAGGTGATAGCCTTTAGAAATTTTGCAACAAAATTTCTCTTCTTCCACCTTCAAGATTCGGTCAAGAGAAGAAAGAAAATGGGAGAGTGTTTTTCTTTGCAATTTACGTGAAAATGAGAGAGACTGAGCTTGTGTGTGATTTCAAAAATCAATTAAATGATATACCAAAACTTGGTTTGGTAATAGTCATTCATGCCATCAAGATTGAGTGTAAAACAAGCCTTCACCAAATTCACCAAAACCCATCAACTAAAAGCAACTTAAAGTGACAAGTGATGTGACATGTGGGCCCCACTTGATTCAAAATACGAGTGGGCCCGCAAACACTCCTGGGCTCGGGTTCGCTAATTCTGAATTAACGAACTTTCATCGCGACGTAATTAAATCAAATTTAATTAAATAATTATGCCTAGTAAAATTACTATTCACATTGCTAACGAATTAATTCTAAATTAACTCGTTTGCCCGAATTAAAATCTAATTTTAATTCCGCATCAAAATCTAATTTCGTTTAATATATCGAATATATTATTTTATCGATTAATTCCAAATTAATCGTTCTCTCTCTTCCAATAGTACTTTATCCCAGATAAAGTCCGGTGAATCTTCGGGAAGCGACCCAAGAGATCCCTGGATATGTTGGCAGTAAATCCGGTCGTCGGACTATCCCAACACGTACGTACCTAGTACCACGTTTTTACCGATTTACAAGACATGGTTGGCTTCTAGCAAAGCACTGTGCCTACCCAATTCTCCAGAAATATTCTTAATGGAATATATAATCTATGTCAGGCGTAGTATACATAGTATTGCGTATATCGATCCAGTATCGGATGTCACATGCAAGGCCTGGGGCTGGAATAGTGTCTGCCCCGTACGAAGCATATATCGAATCACTAGCAACTAGTCTCTTTATTATCGGATAATCATGACCTAGTCATATTATCCCGATGGTTGCAACCCTTTAGAGAACCAGTTTTGTATCCCTGCGTGACCACCATCTCCATATGACTGAAGTGATACTTTCGTCTTGACATCACACCCAATACACTACGATTCTCAATAAACCCAGAAGAGGCGTACACAGAAACTGGTAAAGTCCTGGACGACCAAAACCAAAGCGTATTGATTGTCGCAAGTACTGGCGAAGCAAGTCTCAGGTTAAGACCAAATACACCTACCCTGATGCGGAC
The DNA here is from genome assembly GCA_019454045.1 of Zanthoxylum bungeanum. Lineage (NCBI taxonomy): Eukaryota > Viridiplantae > Streptophyta > Magnoliopsida > Sapindales > Rutaceae > Zanthoxylum > Zanthoxylum bungeanum. The sequence continues at coordinate 133,897 of SKCR01032011.1, forward strand.
TCCCATAGACACATAGTCATACTACCAATGGGATTCCGTGGGGTCTATCCAGAGCGAAGCTGTTTTTCGTACCATCGGTAAAACACAACCTCCTACCACACTTGCATAAGTATCCAATACTTAAATATATGAGAACTATGATGTTACGCTTCCATAACACGCACAAGTGCGATACTAGTCTATTCCGCATTATCGATGTCTAGTCTCGATAATACTACGACTAGGGATATTTAATGATTAAACCGTCGTGGATTGATACTGTCTCATATCATCTCAATCCGGAACTAATCATAAGGACTTTCATCATTTACACATTTAAGTAATCTAATTACGAAATGATAAAAAGGCAATTTCCTTTGCTACATAATTAATTTGTACAAAAACACAATGTCTTTTACAAATAGTGACGATATGGGTCATAATTGTCCAACATTTACTTTACCGATTAATTCCAAATTAATCGGTTCTCTCATCTCGACGAATTTAATCCCAGATAAATTCTTGACGTAATTAATCCTTGATTAATTCTTTCTCTGATAATTAATCCCAGATTAATTTTCTCTCTTAATTAATCCCAGATTAATATTATCTCTCTTAATTAATCCCATATTAATATTGTTCAAGTCAAATATCATCGGTAAATCTTTAGGATGCGACCCAAGAGATCCCTGGATATGTTGGCAGTAAATATGGTCATCGGAATATCCGAACACGTGCGTACCCAGTACCACGTCTTTACCGATTTACAAGACATGGTTGGTTTCTAGCAAAGCACCGTGCCTACCCAATTCTCCAGAAATATTCTTCTACGAAATATATGATCTTTATCAGGCGTAGTATTGAACCGGCGTAAACACACACGTATAACGCAAGCGCACGTATCGTTCAAGTAGTATAAAAATATTGATCCCACGAGGACTTAATATCTAATCTATTAATTTTATGAGGTCAAATGATTACTAGTATCTAACAGGTTGTTTGATTGATATGAAATGGTGACGATTCTAAATTTAAAAACAAGTAAATAAAATTGTTCGAAAGTAGGTTTTAAGAAAATTCAATATTAAAAATTATCTAGGGTTGTGATTTCTTCCAATATCATTTTAAAGATGAAGTGGTTATCTTAAAGTTGGGTAAAAGATTGATTTATTAACCTGGAACACTAAATTAAGTAAAAGCCTCTTCTGATGGTCAACTACAAATATCCAGTATAACCCAATTGAACCATATGTCTATGTCAACCAAATTTTCTGGATTCATTAAGATTAAGTTCCAATTATGGCTACCCCCGCCCGACAGGTATATTCCTATCATGTAAGGAAATCTATTAAAGGGTTATCTATTATCAAGGAAGATCGTGGGCTATTGAGTCTAAGGTCTTAAACTTAAAATCCCTATGTTTAGTTCATTTTAAGTTTACCAGTTCAATTTTATTAATGGTCAATTAATAAAAAGCATTAAGATTAAGATTCAATAAATAAACCTTTATATTACCCAAACTATAATTTAACCCCTTATAAACCGGTGATATTGGATTTCATCACAACCCCAGATAACTGGCTTAGTTACGACACATATTTACGGGTAGTAAAAATTTAAATAAAATAAAAGACATAAAAGTAAATTCTGAAAATTAAATACTGAAAGTAAATTGCTGAAAAGTAAATTACTGAAAGTAAATTGCTGAAAAGTAAAAAAAAAGTAAAAAGTAAAAAGTAAAAAGTAAAAAAAAATAAAAGTAAATTACTGAAAGTAAATTGCTGAAAAGTAAATTACTGAAATTAAATAAAGTAAAAGTACAATAAAAGAAAATGATGGGGTTAGATGATCAACTTTTATTACTACTATTTTAGATATCTCCCTTAATATAATATATTAACTTTGCGTGATAATTACCAACCAGCCATATAGGCGGTATCCTGATTAAGTCAAATTAATAATTAATTACCAACCGACCAACCAAGCGGTATCCATACTTAGTCAGGTTAAAACCAATTTATAATTAATTTCCAACCGGCCAATATAGCGGTATCCTCATTAAGTCAGATTTTAAATAGTTTATATTTTATATTTAAGGGAGATTAATCTAGATAGCAATAATAAAAGCTTTACCTTTTACCCCAGCAAAGGGGAGTTACTTCCTCATTGCTTGAAAAATAAAAACTGCAAAAGTAAAGAAAGAAAAGGTTTGTGCGTAAAAGTAAATTGCGGAAAGTAAAAACTGAAAAGTAAAGAAAAGAAAGTGTGAAAGTGGAAATTAATTACTGGAAGCTGTAAATAAACAAACAAGATACAATCTTCTTATTTATTCATTAGGAATTTAAAAGAAGAAAGTATGAATTTTACAAATGAAATGGCTTGGTATTTATAGGCAAAATTTTGCCTATATCAAATCATCCATCAAATTCTCCACCAAATCCATTATTAATTTCTCCACTAATTACTCCACCAAATCCATAATTGCTCCACTAATTGCTTATCTTGTTTGGTGTTGATTTGATAATTTTTATTAATTATTTATTAATTTATATTTTGCTTTGAAAATGATTGATAATGACTTTAATAATTACACATCACACACTTCTGGATTCTTCATCAATTTCGGTCATGAACTATTCATAATTCGAAAATATTTTCTCTTTCAAAGTTGTAGATATTTGAGTCTTCTTGAATCTGGAACTTGAATCAGCTCAATCCGATATCTGAATAAAAAGTTATGCCCAAAATACGACAGATGCGCAAAATTGGAATTCCCAAAACTGCACTTCGTCAAAACGCCCTTTCAAGTTTCCAATCTCCAAAATTAATATATCAAGTCCAATAATTGCCCTTATTTGACCAATATTTCATCCTAAATGATTTCATTGAGACCCAATATTATTTTATCTGCAAAATAAACTAAAACACATCAAAACGTTCATCAAACCCGAGAAACTAAACAAAATATTAAGTTAAAGGGGCGGTAAATATTGATATATTTTCCGCTAATCACACCCCCAAACCTAACATTTTGCTATTCCTCGAGCAAAACAACAAAATAAAATTAAAATTAAACTAAGCCACTTTCGTAGGGATCACGGTTGCATTTAGCATATGCAACAAGTCTTTAAACCCCTAGGTGTCCCTAGTGGACGAGTTATAGTCTCGTGAGGGCTTACAGCAACGATACCCACAAACGTTTTACAAAAGTAAAAAGGTAGTAAAACTAATGCACACAAAAGCAAAAAGACAAGCAAAAAGAGAATAAAGATGTTAGTGACTAATCAGGTGAAACTTCTACTCCAAGTTACTAGTTGTTTTGTTTTATTCTAAATTACTGAATAAGTAAATTCTCCGATTATTTTTACCATTCTTCATATACATAGCCAACAAAATATTAAATAACTTATTTTTGCCCACAACAGTCATAAGTGTAGTTGATAAGAGAGTAATATTTTTGTCCTAAAGTTCTATCAGATTTCACACCTTTTTGTAGCAATGGAATAATTTTTCTCATTTTTCTGATTTTTTCTTTGATTTTTCTCTATTTTTTATTTATATACAATATCTTCCGTCTATGTAGCGAGTGTTGGGTCGGTGACTCCCAAACCAGTTGGCTTTAGGGCACCAGGTGTTAAGACACCCCGACGGACTTAATCACTCAGACTTCAGATATATATATTTTTGCAGCATCTTCGATCCATGTAACGAGCTTTGGGCCAGTGACTCCCAAACCAGTTGGCTTTAGGGTACTAGGTGTTAAAACACCCTTACAGACTTAATAACTCGGATCTCAGACGTTTTTTTTTTTTTTTTACTCCATTGTTTTTTGAGATGTTTCCTCCAATTAAACTAGAGCACTGAATATTACAAACTTTTCAATTTTAGCTCATGTCCGTATGTTACTATATATGTTGATAATATCTGTCAACTGAGCATATGAAGATCCATTTTAGTCCGTTTTAAGGAGAATTCACAAATTAAATAATTCAAAATGAAATAAACAAAAATTAACTTGTTTCGAAATAGGTTTGAGATACGTCTCAGGAGTGGAAACTCCTTACTCAGCTATCTCTTACCAATTTCACCTTTTTAGTCAAAACACAAAAACGCAAAATATTTTTGTAATTTTTTTGAAAATTTTTCAATTTTTTTTGTATTTTTCGAAAAATTTTGGACTAAAAATAAAAACAACACACAAACTAAAAACAAGGTACTGATCAACTAATTCCCTCCCCCAAACCTAAATGAGACATTGTCCCCAATGTCTTAAAAAGTAGAAGAAGAGTTTAGAAAATAATACCTGGTTAGCTGAAATTCTACAGGAAATTAAAGGTTAAGATCCAGATTAATCCTACGCCTCTTACCACGATCGTCCTCAGACCAATTTATCTTTGAAAGAATAGGGTCAACTCGTGGTTCATAGGCTATGAGTTGGTCTATTAGATCCGGAGCAGTTCTGGCAGTAAAGATGAGTTCTTTCAAAGGTTTTGACACGAACCCATTTCTCCGAGCATCATCAATAAACACGCAAAGAAAATCATAAAATCCATCAACGTTGAGCAATCCAATTGGTTTCTGGTGTATGTTCAGGTTCGCCCAAGATAGTACTATAAAAATTTCCTCCAATGTACCCAAACCACCTGGCAAAGCAATAAAAGCATCAGCACGGTTAATCATTTCTACCAAACGTTCAGACATACCTGGCACGATCAATTCTTCTACGTTTGATGGTTCAATAAGATTTGCCTCTGCCAAGGGTTTTAGGATGATTCCCAAAACGTGACTGCCTCCTTCCTGTACAGCCTTTGAAACGATCCCCATAAGTCCGAGATTGCCTCCGCCATATATTAAGTGCATATTCCTTGCAGCTAAGACTCGACCCAATTCCTGTGCTGCTTCTACGTATTGTGGTTTAGTACCAACACTACTACCGCAAAACACACAGATGTTTTCAACTCGTCTTCTTGAAGTGGCTTCCATGTTTTACTCTGGATGTCTTCAAAAGTGCAATGATGAGTTGAATTTATAATACCTGAAAAAGGTGAGTAAAATAATAGCACTAGTACCTGCCAAATGACAATTATTAGTTAAACAAATCGTGATAGTCAAAAAGGTCTTGATCCTGTCAGAGAAAATAAAAGAAAACAACAAAACAAAATACAATTATTAGGAAAAGACAAAGAGATATAATATTTACAAGAAAAGTAGCAGCTTGATCGATGTCTATGGGTCAGGGACAAGCTTCCCATCCAATTTTCTTATAAATTGGCAAATATGGTCTTTTTTAGTCAGATTCCCGAGACTTAATTGTTGTCTTTCTTTTTGAAATTGTGTATGTAATTTGCGAAAGGCTATGTGAACATATCCACTGGGATGCGTCTCAAGAGTTGAAGATATATCATCTAAAGACTCCTTACTCAAGTCATCCCTAATGAATTTAATTTTGTCTTCGCGATTATCAGACACCATTCCTAAAGAACGACAACGAGTATTGCAATTCCATCGTGCACATTTGTAACAAACACCCATTTGTTTAGCTCTACGTTTCTTTGCATAGGTGTTTTTTCCAAAACCAGGCAGATGTGAAATAAAAGAGTCAGAAGACTCACCTGCCAATCAGACCCGTGCTTCAATTACCCAACGAATATCATTAGGAACACCATGAATTGTTAGTAGTCTCATCTGTTCCAAGCGAGCTTTGTAAACTTTCATTAGAGATTTTTGAGGGAGAGAAGGAAATTGCTTGTGAAGATTTGCGAGAGCTTCTTCCATCTTGAAATGACTTAATCTGCAAAACCTAAACACACAAAATTAAATCACACCAAATCACAATATATACACAAATTGCATGGGTTGCCTCCCTGCGAGCGCTAAGTTTAGAGTCGTCAGCCAGACTTGACTTCTCGAACGTTAAGCTGGATCTGAAAGTGTAACACTTTCTTTTTGTCGCTCAAATGATTCTCCCCAGTAGTGCTTGACACGCTTGTTTTTAACCTTGAAAGTCTTGTTGGAGTCAGGATCATGTATCTCAACGGCTCTATCTGGTAAAACTTTGGTGATCACAAATGGACCTGACCACCGTGATTTTGGCTTCCATGGGAAGAATTTCACCCTTGATTTGTTTAACAGTACCTTATGCCCTGGTTCCAGTTGTATGCGCACTAACTTCTCATCTTGTCTCTTCTTGGCCTTTTCTTTGTACAATTTAGCATCCTCAAAAGGCTGATTGTGAAATTCCTCTAATTCGTTGAGCTGGTGGAACTTTTTCTCTTCTGTTACTTGTAGAGCAAGAATTGGCTCTTTCAGTGCAAGAGATGCTTTATCTTTAGGCTCCACATGCAATTGACATGTTTTAAGTTTGTCAGTAGAACTTTGCATTGCATTGGAGTTCTGAATGGTACTGTGTATCACATCAAGTTTGAAACATTCCTCCTTCTTTTCATCATCTGCGAAATTCATGGCCTTGAAAACATTGAATGTTACTTCTTGGTCTTGTACCCGCATGGTTAGTTCTCCTTTTTGTACATCAATAATGGTTCGACCTGTAGCCAAGAATGGTCTCCCGAGGATGATTGGCACGTCTGCGTCTTCCTCCATATCAAGGACAATAAAATCTGCTGGGAAAATGAATTTGTCAACCTTGACCAGCACATCTTCAACTACACCTCTCGGAAATACGAGCGTTCTATCAGCAAGTTAAAGTGAGACTGAAGTTGGCATTGTTTCTCCAATCTGTAATTTCCTGAAAATAGAAAAAGGCATCAAGTTAACACTAGCACCTAAATCACACAGAGCCTTACTGAAGTCATGTTCTCCTATGGTGCAAGGAACAGTGAAACTGCGAGGATCTTTTAACTTTGGGGGAAGTTTCCTCTGAATGATAGCGCTGTATTCTTCTGATAATGCTATTGTCTCGTAATCTCCCAATCTCTGCTTTCGTGAAAGAATGTCTTTCATGAATTTGGCATAGCTGGACATTTGTTCCAACGCTTCTACAAATGGAATGTTGATATGCAGCTTTTTGAAGATCTCCAGGAACCGAGAAAACTGCTTGTCCAATTTGTTCTTCTGAAGACGTTGAGGAAAAGGTGGAGGTGGAATGATTTGTTCTTTTTCCTTTGCTTCTTTTTCCTTTGCTTCTTTTTCCTTTGCCTTTTTTTCCTCCATCTGTTGTTCAGCTTCTTTTGGAACTTCTTCTTGGGACATCTTGATTCCAACATCTTTGTTGATTTCAGTACCGCTTTTCAAAGTAATGGCTTGACATTGCTCCTTCCCTCGGTTCCTTGGATTAGGTTCTGTGTTGCTGGGAAGATTACCTGGTGGTCTGTAACTCTGAGCATTGGCCATTTGTCCGATTTGATTCTCCAGTGCTTTGATGGAAGCTGATTGGCTCTGAAAGATAGCATCGTACTTTTTTAACTGAGCCAGCACTTCTGCTATTCCTGGTTCATTTGCCTGCTCCTAGCCTTTGTTCTGTTGCTGGAATCCAGGTGGTGGATAGTTCCGTTGTTGGCCTGAATTGTTGCTCTATGAAAAATTAGGATGATTCCTCCACCCTGGGTTGTAGGTGTTGGAATATGGATTGTTCCTCTGCCTGTTAAAATTGTTGACAAAATTCACCGTTTCTTCAAGTTGGTTCGACTCTGGTGTTCCTCCATATGGTGAACTTGTGTATCCAGTGGTAAGAGTTTCCATGAATTTGCATATCTGATCTAGCTTGGTGTTGACTGCTGTATTGGCTCCACTTTCATAAATTCCTGCAATTCTTTGGATCATGCTCCTTTCTGTTGGCCACAAGGAATTGTTGTTGGCCATTTCTTCGATTAGTTCCCAGGCTTGATCTTCTCCTTTTGCCATTAAAGCTCCTCCAACAGCAGCATCGATTGTGGTTCTTATTATTCCAGAAAGTCCATTATAGAATGTTTGGACTTGAAGCCATTTTGGAATCTCATGGTGATGACATTTCCGAAGTAAATCTTTGTACCTTTCCCAAGCTTCGTAGAGGGATTCTGAATCTTGCTGTACAAAGGATGTGATGTCATTCCTCATTTTTCCGGTTCTGGCTGGTGGAAAGTACTTTGCAAGAAATTTGGCGGCTAAAGTGTTCCAAGTTGTGATACAACCTGCTGGTAGTGAATGTAGCCAAGCTTTAGCTCTGTCCTTCAAGGAGTATGGAAAAACACGCAGTCTCATTGCTTCTTCAGCTTCTCGGTTGTAATTGAAAGTGCCGCAAACTTCCAGGAAGTTGCTGATGTGGGCATTAGGATCTTCAGTTGCATTCCCCCCAAACTGAACTGACTGCTGAATCATCTCGATGCATGTTTTGATGTCACATGCATTTGCTGGTAATGGAGGAAGTACAATGCAAGAAATGAGTCTGTCAATCACCGAAATGGTTCTGTCTCGAATGGGAATTGGTGGTGCAACCTCCAAAGGTTCAGGTTCCATGTTGACTAAAGCTTCTTGGCCTTTTCGCCTTTCCCTTCTCAACCGTCTGATGGTTCTTTCAATTTCTGGGTCAAGCGGTCGTAGTTCAAAGCTTCTAGTTCGTCTCATGAAGTTTCTGAAAACCTGAAACACAAGAAAACATAAACAATAAGTAAAAAGAAATTAGATACAAGTAAAGGTGTCTAACCCCTAAACTAATAGTAAAAGATAAATAAGTCCCCGGCAACGGCGCCAAAAACTTGAACCGGCGTAAACACACACGTATAACGCAAGCGCACGTATCGTTCAAGTAGTATAAAAATATCGATCCCACGAGGACTTAATATCTAATCTATTAATTTTATGAGGTCAAATGATTACTAGTATCTAACAGGTTGTTTGATTGATATGAAATGGTGACGATTCTAAATTTAAAAACAAGTAAATAAAATTGTTCGAAAGTAGGTTTTAAGAAAATTCAATATTAAAAACTATCTAGGGTTGTGATTTCTTCCAATATCATTTTAAAGATGAAGTGGTTATCTTAAAGTTGGGTAAAAGATTGATTTATTAACCTGGAACACTAAATTATGTAAAAGCCTCTTCCGATGGTCAACTACAAATATCCAGTATAACCCAATTGAACCATATATCTATGTCAACCAAATTACCTGGATTCATTAAGATTAAGTTCCAATTATGGCTACCCCCGCCCGACAGGTATATTCCTATCCTGTAAGGAAATCTATTAAAGGGTTATCTATCCTCAAGGAAGATCGTGGGCTATTGAGTCTAATGTCTTAAACTTAAAATCCCTATGTCTAGTTCATTTTTGAGTTTACCAGTTCAATTTTATTAATGGCCAGTTAATAAAAAGCATTAAGATTAAGATTCAATAAATAAACCTTTATATTACCCAAACTATAATTTAATCCCTTATAAACCGGTGATATTTACTTTATGTCTTTTATTTTATTTAAATTTTTACTACCCGTAAATATGTATCGTAACTAAGCCAGTTATCTGGGGTTGTGATGAAATCCAATATCACCGGTTTATAAGGGGTTAAATTATAGTTTGGGTAATATAAAGGTTTATTTATAAAATATTTTCAAATTATGAATAGTTCATGACCGAAATTGATGAAGAATCCAGAAGTGTGTGATGTGTAATTATTAAAGTCATTATCAATCATTTTCAAAGCAAAATATAAATTAATAAGTAATTAATAAAAATTATCAAATCAACACCAAACAAGATAAGCAATTAGTGGAGCAATTATGGATTTGGTGGAGTAATTAGTGGAGAAATTAATAATGGATTTGGTGGAGAATTTGATGGATGATTTGATATAGGCAAAATTTTGCCTATAAATACCAAGTCATTTCATTTGTAAAATTCATACATTCTTCTTTGAAATTCCTAATGAATAAATAAGAAGATTGTATCTTGTTTTTTTATTTACAGCTTCCAGTAATTAATTTCCACTTTCGCACTTTCTATTGGATTTCATCACAACCCCAGATAACTGGCTTAGTTACGACACATATTTACGGGTAGTAAAAATTTAAATAAAATAAAAGACATAAAGTAAATTCTGAAAATTAAATACTGAAAAGTAAATTGCTGAAAAGTAAAAAAAAGTAAAAAGTAAAAAGTAAAAAGTAAAAAAAAATAAAAGTAAATTACTGAAAGTAAATTGCTGAAAAGTAAATTACTGAAATTAAATAAAGTAAAAGTACAATAAAAGAAAATGCTGGGGTTAGAGGATCAACTTTTATTACTACTATTTTAGATATCTCCCTTAATATAATATATTAACTTTGCGTGATAATTACCAACCAGCCATATAGGCGGTATCCTGATTAAGTCAAATTAATAATTAATTACCAACCGACCAACCAAGCGGTATCCATACTTAGTCAGGTTAAAACCAATTTATAATTAATTTCCAACCGGCCAATATAGCGGTATCCTCATTAAGTCAGATTTTAAATAGTTTATATTTTATATTTAAGGGATATTAATCTAGATAGCAATAATAAAAGCTTTACCTTTTACCCCAGCAAAGGGGAGTTACCTCCTCATTACTTGAAAAATAAAAACTGCAAAAGTAAAGAAAGAAAAGGTTTGTGCGTAAAAGTAAATTGCGGAAAGTAAAAACTGAAAAGTAAAGAAAAGAAAGTGCGAAAGTGGAAATTAATTACTGGAAGCTGTAAATAAAAAAACAAGATACAATCTTCTTATTTATTCATTATGAATTTCAAAGAAGAAAGTATGAATTTTACAAATGAAATGACTTGGTATTTATAGGCAAAATTTTGCCTATATCAAATCATCCATCAAATTCTCCACCAAATCCATTATTAATTTCTCCACTAATTACTCCATCAAATCCATAATTGCTCCACTAATTGCTTATCTTGTTTGGTGTTGATTGATAATTTTTATTAATTATTTATTAATTTATATTTTGCTTTGAAAATGATTGATAATGACTTTAATAATTACACATCACACACTTCTGGATTCTTCATCAATTTCGGTCATGCACTATTCATAATTCGAAAATATTTTCTCTTTCAAAGTTGTAGATCTTTGAGTCTTCTTTAATCTGGCACTTGAATCAGCTCAATCCGATATCGGAGTAAAACGTTATGCCCAAAATACGACAGATGCACAAAACAGGAATTCCAAAAACTGCATTTCGTCAAAACGCCCTTTCAAGTTTCCAATCTCCAAAATTAATATATCAAGTCCAATAATTGCCCTTATTTGACACATATTTCATCCTAAATGATTTCATTGAGACCCGATATTATTTTATCTGTAAAATAAACTAAAACACATCAAAACGTTCATCAAACCCGAGAAACTAAACAAATATTAAGTTAAAGGGGCGGTAAATATTGATATATTTTCCGCTCATCTAGTATACATAGTATTGCGCATTACGATCTAGTATCGGATGTCACATGCAAGGCCTGGGGCTGGAGTTGTGTCTGCCTCGTACGAAGCATATATCGGATCACTAGCAACTAGTCTCTTTATGATCGGAAAGTCATGACCTAGTCATACTTCCCCGATGGCTATAGCACTTAGATTACCAGTTCTGTATCCCTGCGTGATCATCATCTCCATATGACTGAAGTGATACTTCCATCCTGACATCACACCAAATACACTATGATTCTCAGTATACCCAGAAGAGGCGTACACAGAACCTGTTAAAGCCCCGGACGACCAAAACCAAAGTATATTGATTATCGCAAGTATTAGCGATGCAAGTCTCAGGTTAAGACCAAATACATCTACCCTGATTCAGATTCCCATAGACACATAGTAATACTACCAATGGGATTCCGAGAGGTCTATCCAGACCAAAGTTGTTTCCGTACCATCGGTAAACAGAACCTCATATTACACTTACATGAGTATCCAATACCCAAATATATGAGAACTATGTCGTTACACTTCCATAACACGCACAAGTGTAATACTAGCCTATTCCGCATTATCGATGTCCAGTCTCGATAATACTATGATTAGGGATATTTAATGATTAAACCTTTATGGATTAATATTGTCTCATATCTTATTAATCCGGAACTAATCATAAAGACTTTTATCATTTATATATCCGAGTAATCCAATTACAAATGATAAAAGAGCAATTTCATTTGTCACATAGTTAATTTGTTCAACAACACCATGTTATGCACAAATAGTGATGTCATGGGTCATATATGTCCAATAATCTCCCATTTGGCCTATAGCCAATCACTCAAGTGTCTTACACTTGAACTATGTACGGGTCGCTCAAACTTCTGCTGAGAAACAGCTTTCGCCAGCGGATTTGTAAGTTTATCATCTGATGTGATTTATTAGATCATCACATCGCCACTATGTATGATCTTACGAATCAGATGAATTAGTCGAAGTACATACTTGGATCATTGATGAGGCTGTGGTTCTTTAGCCTGCATTGTAGCCTAGCTCAACTGCTAACAGAACTACTCCTAATCCAATTAGGATTATATAGATCGAAAAATGCTTCTTTTGCTGCCTCAGCTGCAACAATGTTATGATCTTATTGTTTATTGGGCAACAGTATCTTGCTTGGAAGATTTCCAGCTCATTGTTCCGTTATTCAAACTATATATGTACCCTTATTACGACTTACAGTCGTTTTCATCAGTTTGGAAACTTGCAGTTGTGAACCCAGTCACCTCAAGTTCTCCATCTCCATAATCCCAGAAAACATCCTTGGTTCATCCAATATACTCAAGGATGTTAACTTCAATCCAGTGACCATCATCTGGATGGGCCTAATTGCGTCTACATATGCTCAAAGCATATGAGACATCAAGTCACGTACATATCAAAACGTACGAATACTGAGAGAGTGTCAGCAGTTTTCTATATCTATCCCAGTAGATCTTTATTCCTAGAATAAAGCCTGCTTTGTTGGGGTTGGTGCTCAGAGCGCCAATCCGGACCGTATTTATGTCTGATTCATGAATACGAACATCCCATTTTCCATAATATTACTTATTTATGGTTGCACCTCTTGTTTTTATATACGTATTCAATCTGATTACGATTAGATTGAAACTAAATATGGTTTAGTGATATGTATATATTAGACAAAGGCCCGATAATATATAATGCAGTACACAGTTACAAAGGTAGTTTGTAATTGACATTGGAAAGTATCACTGCTAAATGTATATTATCAAATATAGTTCCTGGTCAAGATTCACTAACACAGGTCGGTTAGTCAAATCCGTTGAGACCAGTACATGTCGTATATCGAGACTTGGTCTGATGGTTTATCCCAAATAATCATGAGTCTGGGGAGACTCGTATAGACATGTAGGTGTTTATAGTGGATAAACACTGAACGACTCACCGAAGATTCTTAATGGATGGTACACCAACGTCAATAAGAATCTTCTCGGGTTGAGTAGCATAGTGGTCCTTCGACTTGAGATACCACTGTGGATGTATGAGACATCCTCCACACTTAGATGGCAGTCACATCACCGATCTATTTAGATCAGACCTCCGCCTGTTCGTTGGGAGTGGACCGATCCTCAGGATATCCTGTGTGTATCAAGATAGGATCCGTCAGTTCTGTGTACAGAGCATAGGTAGTCCATATGTGATTAGCAATCAGTTAAATCTATAGCCATAGTATACTTCGGAAGTGAGTTCCGAATGTTATTTATAGATTGCTAATAGATACGTCGACGGGATAATACCTATATAGATTTGACGTTTACATCTATATCTTTGGGATTATCCGGATACCTGTGACGGAGGGATTATACGTATGCAATGACCTCGACCTGTATGATTCAACTAGTTTATCTGTGGTTGTCATAATTTACGGGTGGGTAAATTATGAACACGAAATTGGATTTCGTGACGGATATGCCTGAATCTAGAGAGTCTCACTAATGAAATATACTTGTAGAGCACTAGAGCAACATTTATAAATAATAATGATTATTTGTAATTCGTTTAAAGGTTAAACGAAAAATACATGAGTATGGACCTAATAGTCATTTCCTAATTTTTGTGTATTTGCATTTAATGTTAGATTTTATGAAATACATATTAATTAATTGTCAAATTGAGATATTTGACTAATATCATAAATATATATGTATTTGATATTTAATGTAAATATAATACATATATTTAATATATTTATATTTAAATAATTAATTAATTGTTAAATTGTTAAATGATTAAATTAATTGAAATATAAATATCTTAAAGTTGTGATAATTATGGAAATGTTTTTGGTTGCCTTTTTTGACTTTAATAAATTCATTAAATGGTTTAATGATAAAGTTATACAAGTTGTTAAAGCTTTAATTGAAACAAAAGCAAAATATCTAGATATTTATTTATTTCTTCTCACCATTTTCGGCCAAGGCAAAATTTTGGGGAGTATATATTGTTTTTTTTCAATTTTAGGGTTTAACAAGTTCATTAGATACCAAATAAAACATAAAAGAAGTTGAGAGAAAAGCTTGAAGGCTAAAGGAAAAAGCTTGGAAATCTTTGAGTTTTGTAAGTTTTTCTTTAAAGCTTTCAACATGGAAATTGCTTCTAACATTCTTGGCATCATTTTGTGTTGCTTTGATGTTATTTCTTCTATTATAGTTTGTGTTTTTATGGTTGTGAACTTTGATGAAAGATTGATGCATGTAAGTAAGCTTGAAATGGTTTCAAAGCTTTACTTTTGATTTTCGGAAAATCAAGTTGCCATTCTAGAGTTAGTAAACCACTCATTGGTGACCTAGAATTGTTCTAGATTTGTTTCAAAGTGGTGAGGCTAGATTGGTGAAGTGTTGAATGGATTAAAGTGTTGGATTTTGTAAATTTGGTGAAATTGGACAATTTGATGAAATTGAAAAATTAGGGTTCATAACCCACTCCAAATTTGGGGCTTTTCATATATGTGATGTATTATGGTATGAATATGATGCATGTAAAATTTTAGGTTGATTGGATTTGATCTTGGCACATTTTGAACTAAAGGGACTAAATTGCAATTAATTGAAAATTTTGGGTGGCTCACAGCATTAGACTAAAAATTGGGGATTTGTGTGAAATCTGATTTTGATGCATTATATGTGTTGAAAAACATTTTAGAAATGATTTAGAATCATCCAAAATTGTATTTGACAACTTTTGGACTAAAATGATTAATTAATAAAGTTTTGGGGTAATTCGGTAATTACCAAGAAATTTTATCTCTTGTGTAATTTTTCAGAATTTGATAATTGGATAATTAAATAAATAAGTTTATTTAATTGATCCGAGAAAAAGTTTTGAAATAGGAAAATTTTGATTTTCCAATATTCCGCTGCGTTACCGATATTCCCCCTTAAAAACCCCTACATGCTTCTCCCAGGTATACCATGGAGAATTTGTTATGAAAGCCAAGCTTTCACCGATTTTAGTATAAGAATGTTATTGCTAAGAAGTAATACAACATCAATGTATAGGACAATCATTGTCAGTGCGCTCCCACTAACCTTCTTATATACACAAGAATTATCTTCGTTTTGAATGAAATCATATACCATTATGATCTCATCAAAACTTTGGTTCCAATAACTCTATGCTTGCTTCAATCCATAAATGGATCGATTTAACTTGAAAACCTTGTTTGCATGTTTTGGCACGATAAAACCGTCAGGATGTTGCATACAAACATCCTCCAAAAGGTTTCCGTTAAGGAAAACGGTTTTGGCATTCAGCTGTCATATTTCATAAACGAAATATACAGTTATAGCAAGCATTATCCGAATGGATTTAATCATGGCAACATGTGAAAAAGTTTCATCATAGTCGACACTATGTCTTTGACGATACCCTTTCTGTAGAAGCCTAGCTGTGTACATTTCATGTTGCCATCCATGTATGTCTTCCTTGAAGACTTATATAGTACCAATAGACAAAATGTCTTCTGGTACATCAACCAGTATCCAAACATGGTTGGTATACATGGAATCCATTTCGGACTTCATGGCACTTTGCTATAAAATGAGTCGATACCTTGCATCACTTCCTCATACGTAGTCAGTTAATTATCCTCAATTAGATTGACATCTACATGAGGTGAGATCAAAAACCCATACCTCCCAGGTTATTTTCTGACTCTCTTCGACTTATGCGGTTCTTGTGTATTTGAAGATTATAGTACAGTTTCATCTCTGATGAACTATTGGTGTTCCGTGAAGACTCGGTGCCTAGAACAGTATTACTCCGATTTTCATCGAGTTTTACTTTCCTCCCACTTACCACTGCATATTGGAGTTCCAATTAGGAAAACCGCATGGAGAGCAACAATTACAATGTTCTCTTCTGAGTTGTATAAGTACTATAATTTGGTTTCCATATAACAACCTACAAATAGGCACTTATCTGATTTGGGTTCTAGTTTGGTATCATCCAAACGTATGCCCAGCATTCCCAAATCTTCAGGAATGAGAAACCCGGTTTCTTTCCTGTTCATATCTAATATGAAGTCTGTCTAACAGATTTTTATGGAACCTTATTCAAAATAAATATTGCACTGTTTAATGCGTATCATCAGAAGGAAATTAATAGCTCAGAGCGACTCACCTGTTTAAGTATTGTCCATCATGGTCTGACCGCAATGTTTTAATACTTTTATCGGTCTGTTTTCTTACTTCGTGTCGAAACTCTTTGAATTTATCAAAAGTTTCTGACTTGTGTTTTATAAGATACACATAACCGTAACGCGATGCCACATCCGTAAAGGTTACGAAGCATTCATATCCACCTCTAGCCTAGCTAGACATAGGTCCACTTACGTCACTATGAACGAGGGCTAACAAATCGGTGACACTTGTACTTTTACCAAGTAAAAAGTGTTTTAGGCACTTTGCCTAATAAACTAGATTCGTAGACATCATTTAAATTAGAATCAAATCCGTCCAAGTATCCACTCTTCGAAAGTGTGGATATACGAGTTTTGTTAATGCATCTCAGATGACAATGCCACAAATAAGTCTCATTAGAATTACTCAATTTGAGCTATTTGTTTGTCATGTTATATGTTTGAGATTTATTTATATTCAAAATATAAAGACCATTATTTACATATAATGTAGATATCTCGATATCATCTTTATAAACAAAACACCCAATGTTATGAAAATAAAGGTATACCCGCAACGGGTTAGACTAGATACAGAGATAATATTCCTAGTCAAACTAGATACATTATAACAGTCTCCTAATTTAAGTATATGCCCAAATGGCAGTTCCAAAACTTAGGTTCCTACGGCCAAAACAGCGACTCTCGTCTTGTTTCTGACTTGTAGGTCGATCTCATTTGAAACCAGTATCCTGCTAATTAGCAGATCCCGCACATCAGTACATATGTATGTCACATCCAGTATCAAAATCCAATTTTAAACTAGTATTAGACATGTTTATAACAAACATACTTGAAGCCGAAACCTTGTCCCGCCTTCACTTCCTTCATGTCTGCCTTGTCCATACGGTAGTCACATTTCTAGTGACCCTGTTTGCCACAGTTTAGGCAGACAACCTGGGATATGTCATTTTAAGAAGCTCCGGTTGTGCATAATTGATCGAGCACTAAAGTTATCATCACAATGAGTCTTCCTAAGCTCATGCCCTACTATTTGCTCAACTTCGGGCTCATGCTTGAGAGGTTTCTCTATCAAATAGAATAACTTCTCAGCTCCCAGGACTATCCTGAAGTTCTATTCTCAATCTGAAAATTAGAGCCGTTTAAATACATTTTCACCCAGGATTATGTTCTAAACGCTAATCTTTCAGCCACCTTGATTGCTATAGTCCAACTATCTAATCAACGATTTCGGGTACAATTAAATATAATGATTACTATAGTCTAACTATATAATCAACTACAATTGATTGGTTACATTCAAATGTATTGATTACTATAATCCAATTATATAACCAACTACAAATGAAGTAGTTTGAATACAGTCCAACTGTTAAATTAAAACAACAATTGAATATTAGTCCAACTAATATATTTAATAATTAATGACGAAAAATAAAATGAGCGTGTATTAGCAAGCATTTAAACGAAATTGCAAATTTAATACTCGCCTCCCACTATTTTTCGGCGAGCCTCTAACCCTCTGTGGAGTACTCGGGAAACCTAGTTTCCTAGTGGGCTAGGATCCCGTTAAATAACACACAGCCTTGACTTTGGCCAACAAGTTGTATGAAACTTAACTAGGTAGATCTCTAAGATCAATTGGATCTCATCCAATTCCTAGATCCGGTAGGTGGACCTCCAAGTCCGAAACATATATACAATATATGCCAATATATCCGATATATTTTCCTAACCTTTTCCTCTGAATCAACTAAGCCTTGGCTTTGGCACAACAAGCTTAATGATTCAAGTTAAACGGGACCCATTGACAGTGGGAAAGCTTCGTAATCGAGGTCGATGAACAAGAAGTGACCTTGACTTTGGCCAATAAATCACAACTTGTCCAAGACGTACGATATGGAACAAAGCCTTCGTGATTCAAACACATCCGCGATGGACAAAGGTCTTGAATTTGGCCAACAAACCAATGTCAATCTTGGATCTTGAGAATGAATCACTCAATGGAAGGAAAACGCTTAATATTTGTTGAGGGTTTTTCACGTAAATTGGCAACCAATTTATTATCTTTGATTAGGTCTCATCATACACCCTTAAGCATACATTCTAAAAGCATAATAAGGCACAATAAAATTAATAATGATATGCGGATGGATATATAATACAATTTGTTCCTAGAAAAAATCTCTCACTTTCCTCTCTCCCGCTAGCAGTATTCCTACTTCTACCCAATTACATAATACTTCTAAAGAAACCTCATTTACATCGAGGGGAATTAATAAATAAGTACCATACTTACAATAATTTCCAAAATTTCCCCCACCCATCTAATATCCATCCGATATATATTATTCATACAAATACATCCAAGTATTCACACAAAGCATGCTATCAATCAATCTAATCCAATTAATTAATCTTTGATTAATGACCATCCAATGTTCATACAACGATTTGATTTGCGCAAGTCAAACTCGTTTAAGAATAAATACTCAAAGTAAGTATTCTTGAATTATATCGAACTACAATTTTAAATCCAATTTATATTGTATCCAATACTAATTCATATTTAATTCCAAATTAAATAATTACACTTATTTATGTGCCTTAAAGACTTGGATTCCAAATCCAATCTTAATGGGTCTCAAAGACCCAATTAGTATCCAATACTATTCAATTAAAGTCCAATGGGCTTTCAATTAATTCTTTAGGCGCGGGCTTTGGCCATTATGGATCAAACCCATAATGCCTAGGCCCAATAGGAATCACCATATGCCATAGAATCAATTTTGGCCCATTAGGCCCAATTAAATTATTAAAGGCCCAATAGTCATATTTTGGACTTTATGGAAATGGTTTAGGCCCAAATATAATCCAAAACTAAAATTTGGCCCAACCAAACCCATTAGCCCAAATACAACAAATTAAATTAATACATTATTCCAAATTACATATTAATTCAATTCAAGTGTAATTAACACAATTAATTAATTAATCTAGTATTTCCAAAACACTAATTAATCTAATTAATCATGCTTAACTTTTTAATTTATGTCCAACACAAATTAAAGTACAATCAATCCATTCCTACATGCTTCATACTCACGCCAAAACATGAAATTAACATCCAAGTTTGATTTCAATCTAATTAAATCAACAATCAATATTCATTTCATGCTTTTAACATATCCAATTGCTAATTTTCAAAAAATCACCATGAGTCCTCCTAGGGTAGTAATCAGCCAAGCATGGATTTTGGGGATTTTTGATCTAATCAATTTATCACAAAATCAATGATGCACAAATCCAATTAAACATCATACAAGCTCAACCAAACCATCAATTTAAGAAAATACATACTCCAAGCATAAAATCTCAAATTAAAGTTTGCAAACCCTAGAAATTAAATCAAGCTTAGATCTCACTCTGATACCATTGTTAGTGTCCTAGACAAGCCACAGGATCTCTAAGCGTGATTATTGTGTGAATTAATCAAGAAAGTTGCGAAATACTTACATTGATCGGATTTAGGATTTCAAAAATTCCATGGATGTTGAAGCTTCCAAGCTCATGGTGAGTATCCCTATCACCTTCATTTGACTCTCATATGTACTAGCAAGAATAAATGGAATAAATTTTATCTCCCAAGGAGAAACAAATTTGCCCGAGAGAGAGAGGGAAGCAATCGGCCTTATACTTCTAAAGAAAAAGAAGAAGCAGTGGCTTAATTCAAAAAAAAGCAACTAAAGGATGCTTTTCTTTCGGCCATTGAGGTCAGTGGCCACTTTGGCCATATTAAAAGAAAAGGCAAAATGTATTTTCGACACTTTCTAAAATTGCATAGGCAAATGCCTTTTTCCCTTTTTGAAAAGCAAAAAACAAATGATGCTTTTCAGCCTTTTAAGGCACAAGTCAGAGACCAAGTCTCTCTTTCATTCGGCCAAGAGCAACATTTAAGGCCATTCGGCCTAGAGACATTTAAGGCCATTCGACAAATGCCAGTGAGAGAGAGATTAATTTCCAAAATTAAATGTGTTGAGTGTTTTACAAGTTTCCACCAAAACCCATCATCCACTTCTATCACCAAAGGTGACTAATTATGTAAGTGAAGTGGGCCCCACTTTAAATTCAAATTCAAGTGGGCTTGCTCAACACACTTCGGGCTCAGATTCGTTTAATCCGATTAAATAAATTTTCCATCGCGGCGTAATTAAATCTAATTTAATTAAATAATAATGTCTCGCAAAATTATTACGGAACTCGCTTACGAATTAATTCTAAATTAATTCATTCGCTTGAATTAAAATCCAATTTTAATTCCGTATTGAAATCAAATTTCAATTAATATATCTAATATATTATTTTAGCCCAATTAGATAAATTAAATAGTAAAATCCAATTTCACCATTAAATTTACTTTACCGATTAATTCCAAATTAATCGCGTTCTCTCCTCTCGACGAATTTAATCCCAGATAAATTCTCGACGCAATTAATCTCTGATTAATTCTTTCTCTGATAATTAATCTCAGATTAATTATTGCCATAGTTAATCCCAGATTAATTTTCTCTCTTAATTAATCCCAGATTAATATTCTCTCTCTTAATTAATCTCAGATTAATATTGTTCGAGTCAAATATCATCGGTGAATCTTTAGGATGCGACCCAAGAGATCCCTGGATATGTTGGCAGTAAATATGGTCATCGGACTATCCGAACATGTGCGTACCCAGTACCATGTCTTTACCGATTTACAAGACATGGTTGGCTTCTAGCAAAGCACCGTGCCTACCCAATTCTCCAGAAATATTCTTCTACGGAATATATGATCTTTGACAGGATTAGTATACATAGTATTGCGCATTACGATCCAGTATTGGATGTCACATGCAAGGCCTGGGGCTGGAGTTGTGTTTGCCCCGTACGAAGTATATATCGGATCACTAGCAACTAGTCTCTTTATGATCGGAAAGTCATGACCTAGTCATACTTCCCCGATGGCTATAGCACTTAGAGTACTAGTTTTGTATCCCTGCGTGATCATCATTTGCATATGACTGAAGTGATACTTCCATCTTGACATCACACCCAATACACTACGATTCTCAGTATACCCAGAAGAGGCGTACACAGAACCTGTTAAAGCCTCGGACAACCAAAACTAAAGTATATTGATTATCGCAAGTATTAGCGATGCAAGTCTCAATTAAAACCAAATACACCTACCCTGATTCGGATTCCCATAGACACATATTCATACTACCAATGAGATTCCGAGGGGTTTATCCATAGTGAAGCTGTTTCCGTACCATCGGTAAACAGAACCTCATATTACACTTGCATGAGTATCCAATACCCAAATATATGAGAACTATGTCGTTACACTTCCATAACACGCACAAGTGTAATACTAGCCTATTTTGCATTATCGATGTCCAGTCTTGATAATACTACGACTAGGGATATTTAATGATTAAACTATTATGGATTAATATTGTCTCATATCTTATTAATCCGGAACTAATCATAAGGACTTTTATCATTTATATATCCGAGTAATCCAATTACAAATGATAAAAGAGCAATTTCCTTTGTCACATAGTTAATTTGTACAACAACACCATGTTATGTACAAATAGTGATGTTATGGGTCATATATGTCCAACAGTAAGGTTGGGCAAACTTGTGTGATATGTTCATTTGAGTTACATATATGATATGTGACTTGTTGAATTGACTTGACATGATCAGTCTTCATCATTTCTAATGACTCAACTTTTTTAGCTAGAGATGCATATTTAGCAGAAATATCATGGTCTTCCCTAAGGTTAAACATTCCTCTACCAAATGACTATGGTTTTACAGACGACTCATAAGTGTCAACTGTGTCTCAGTGTTGTGTATTCTCTACTATTTTTTCAAGGTAATCTAATTCATCTTCTGGACTTTTGTCCTTAAATTCACCATTACACATCACTTCCACTACTTGTCTACATTGTGGTGTTAAACCCTTATAGAATTAGGAAACCAGTTTCCATATTTCAAACTCGTGATGTGGACAAACATTTAACATTTCTTTAAATCTCTCACAATATTGGTAAAATATTTTCCCCAGACTCTTGTGTGAAAGTTTGATTCACCTCTTAAAGGAGTTTATCTTGTGGGGAAAAAGAATTTTATCACAAATTGCTCTCACGAATCATCATATGTTCTGATGGATCCTGACCAAAGGTTCTTTAGCCAAATTTTAGCTTTATCCTTTAAAAAAAGGAAAAAAAAAAAACTTGAGTCGAATTATATTCATGCTACAATTTTGGTATGTGCAAGTATTACATACCTCTTCAAATTTCCTTAAGTGCTTATAAGGATTTTCTGATTCTAAACCTTGGAATGTGGGTAAAAATTAGATGACACATGGTTTAAAATTGAAACGTGATGCATCTGAAGGGAAAATAATGAAAGATTGTGATCTTATACTAATGGGGTTAATGAATTCTTTGAGTGTCCTAGGATGATTAAGATCGTCATATTGAGGCTCACGTTCTACCTGATCATCTAGATTTTCATATCGGTCATGTGGGTTTTCATTTTGGTTATCAGCCATTTTAACTGACGGTTAAGGTAATGAGGAATTTCTATTTAATCTGCTGCTAGATGATCGAGACCAATGTCTCTTGCAACCTAAATGCAGACTATATGCTAAAATTTAAATATGCAAATGCAATACTTACAAAAATTAAAAAAATAAATAAACAAGTGAAAAAAAATGACAAAAGAAAAAAACATAAATATTGTGATTAGATCTTAAAAACTTCATCTGATTCTTGTCAATTCTGATCTCAATTGAGTTTCTCGTTCAACTGTCTCAATTTCTCGAATTAGGTTCTCACAAAAAATTATGGA
Source organism: Zanthoxylum bungeanum (assembly GCA_019454045.1). Taxonomy (NCBI): domain Eukaryota; kingdom Viridiplantae; phylum Streptophyta; class Magnoliopsida; order Sapindales; family Rutaceae; genus Zanthoxylum; species Zanthoxylum bungeanum. The sequence goes on from SKCR01032011.1 coordinate 157,376, forward strand.
AGAATCTATATATAGGGATGGTTCAAGAAATTATTTGGCCAAATGTAAGCTCCATTTTAATTTAATTTTTTATCTCATGTAACCTTGAAGAATCAAGTAAAGGATTTGTCTATATGTGGGATATCTGGGTTCAAAATTCATTTAGGATCAATCAGGACATCTTGGATCTACACAAATGCAAAGAAGAAAAAAATGAGATGCATAAAATACAAAATAAAAAAAATAAAAAGAAACGAAAAAAATACAAGGATGTTAAATTATTATTTTATCTATTTTGAATTATATTCCTCGGCAACGACGCCAAAAACTTAACACACTCATAAAGTGATTCTTTACTCTCAAGTATAAGAGTGTCGAAATAATAAAATAACCCGGTAAATCCGGGGACAATCCACAAGGAGTAGATTTAGTAAAATAAAATAACAATTCGAGTAACAAAAAAAAAAGTGATTTGTTTGAAATGATTGAAAATTTTAAATTGGACTACAACGATAAAATAGAATGTTGGGGCTAGGGGATCCACTATTGATATTTCAAATATAGAGAAATCTTACTTTTTATAATATATAATTGTCATTATTACCTAGTTAATTTACTTCATGAATTAATTATGACAAAACATATAAAATCAACCATATAGGTTGTGACAACATTTGTTTATAACAAGTCCAGATAGGTACTCAATTATACCAAATTATATAAAATCATTCATATGAGCGGTAATAAAGTTTGTCAATAATTAGTTCAGATTTAAATTACTCTCTCATATAATATGGGGTAAAGTATTAACTATGCCAACCAAGATCAGATTGTCAACATCGAATCAAGATACCCACAGATATAAAAGAAGATTAAATATTAGTTTTCAAATTACAATTCATATATTATAATATAAGTAAGATTGATCTAAATTCTCATATTAAGAGTTTCACTCTATACCCCACCAGGATGGAATTAGCTACTCATGTTTTGAATAAAAACACACATAATTTTATTACTGAAAGAAAAAGAAATAACAACAAAGCTTGAAAAATAAAACACACTAGAGTTGGTCTCCACGAAATCATAGAGAGCATGAAAATTGGCTAAATTCTAAGGTGTTGAGCACCTCTATTTATAGCAAAAGGTGCTCAGCACCTCATACTTTTATAATTGCATTGCATTTAATAATGCAATGCAAATGTCAAATGATGAGCCAATCCACCGAAAGGAATCAAATGACGACGAGTCATTAATATATGTGTATTTTGTGGATCTAGCTCTGGAACTAAACCATAATTTGTTGAGGCCGTAAAAGAATTTGGTAGAGTTATGGCGGAAAGAAACATGCACTCATATATATAGTGGTTGCAATCTTGGATTGATGAGATATGTTTCAAATGCCGTGCAAGAAAGAGACAATCAAGTTTTAGAAATCATCACAAGAACTTTGGCAGATGGAAACCTCATCCGAAAATCAAATAAAGAATAATACATTATCTCGGGTATGTCCGAAAGACTTACTGAAATGATTAATCATGTTAACGCTTTTATTGCTTTACCAGGTGGGCTGGGTATGTTGGAAGAAATATTCACAGTTGCATTATGAAAAATTTTGAACATTCACCGAAAACCCATTAGACTACTTAATGAAGATTATTTTTTCGATTTTCTATTTGTATTTATTGAGGATGCTAAAAGACTTGGGTTCATTTCAAAACCGGCAAAAGATATTGTTCTTACTGTAAACAAAAACTGATGAACTAACCGACCAACTATTAGCCTATGAACCAAGAATCGACCCAATTCTTTCCAAGTAGAATTGGTCAGAAAACGATCGAGGCAAGAAGCGTAGAGTGGACTTGAATCTTAATCTGTAACTTTTTTTTAAATAATAGTGTTGTTGATTCAATTGTCTTTTCCACACTAAGCAGGTGATGTCCTCTAAACTCTAATTCTTTTTATTCATATATTGGGGACAATGTCTCAATTTGGTTTGGGGGAAGAGATAGTTGACTAGATAGTTTTCGTTTGTTTTTTCTTTTTTTTTTAAACAAATATTTTCATTTTTGTTATTGTTTTTTTGTAAAAAAAAAAAAATTATAGTGTTTCTGCTTTGTTGTTATTTTGTATGTAAAAAAAAAAATTTATGTTGATTTTCTTTTGTATTTTTATTCAAAAAACTACACACAAACCAACAATAATTTTTTGACTAATCAAGTGGAATTGTGGTTCAAAGATGGCAATGTAAGGAGTTTTCGCTCCTAAGACGCATCTCAGTGTGTTTCGTAATAAGTTATTTTTATTTATTTCTTTTTTAATCATTCAAGTTTGTGAATTCTCTATAATATTGATTAAGTTTGATTTCCATATGCTCATTTAACATGTATTATCAACATACATGGTAACATATGATCGTGGGTTGTAAGTGACAATTTTATAATATTCAGTTCTGTAGTTTGTTGGAGGTAGCATTTAAAGGTAGTTGAATTTTTATTCTTTAATTAAAAAAATAAAAAAAAATTTACTTAGTAACCGGACATATTGCCTTAACAAGTAGTAATTGTTCGCGTAAAATGGTAAGACTTGAGTTAGGTTGGAAAAAAATATGATAATAATAATAATCAAGCTTTTACATAGTAATCAGTAGGGCTGAACACCGATTCCGGTTCCAAAATGGAAGAATCAAATTTAAACAGTCCGGTTCCGATTCTGTCATGGACGGAACCAGAACCTATTTTGGGAACCGAATTTAGAACCAATTTCGGAACCAAATTAAAACTCAATTTCATAACCAGTTTTAAAACCCAATTTAATAACCTAAATTAAAGCCCATTTAAACCCAATTTCATAATCAGTTTTAAAACCTAATTTAAACTCAATTTCATAACTCAAATTAAAACTCAATTTAAACCCAATTTCATCTCAATTAAAATCCAATTTCATAGCCTAATTAAAACCCAATTTCATCACCCAATTAAAAGCCAATTTAAACTTAGATACTTCCTACAATAATATTATATATTGAGTCAAAAATATTATACAATATATATTTTTATTTATTATTTTATTTCCGTATGGACAGTTGCCAAGAATATTATGTAATATTCAAGTGTGAGAAATAATTGTATTTTCAAAGTTTGATAATAAAAAATAAATAGGGTGAATTAGAACTTGACCGAAACCGAATTGGAATCGATTAATAGGGTACCCTATTTAATTGGGTAGGTTTCGGTTCCACTTACTTAGTAACTGATTTTTTTCGGGTAGATTTCAGTTCCACGGGGAACCGAAATCGAAATCGATTTTGCTCACCCGTAGTAATCAGATATCTTGCCTCAGCAAGCAGTGATTGTTCATGTAAAACGGTAGAGTTTGAGTTAGTTTAAACAAATGAATAAGATCGATTTCGTAGCCTCTCTAACTCGAGCAATTAAGTCTGTAGAGATGTTTTAACACTTAGTGCCATAAGGCCAACTGATCTGGAGTCACTGGCACAAAGCTTGTTACATGAGTTAAGGAGAAAGCTTAAGGAAATCAGATATTTTTTCTTTAACATCTTAGATCCGATTAGTTAAGTCCATAAGGGTGTCTTAACACCTAGTAGCCTAAAGCCAATTGGTTTGGGAATCACTCACCCAAAGCTCGTTCAAGGATTAAAGATGTATTATTCAAAAAAATACTATTTTTTATATAAATAAGTTGTCATTGTCAAAAAAGGTGAATTTTGATATAACTTTAGGATAAAAATATTACTTTTTTTTTTCAACAAGATCTATGAATATTGTGGGTATAATAAATTGATTGATATTTTGTCTTATGTGTTTATGAAAGAATGGCAAACAGTACATGAATGTTTGCTTATTTGATAATTTAGAAAGAAAGAAAATAATTACTAACTTGGATAAAAAAATTTCTTTTAAGTTTTCGCTTAAATTACTAGGAACTAGTAATAAGCTGGTTGTTGGTGTGATGACATTAAAAAATATACATTTAATAAAAGAGAAATTAATCATTTTACATTTGTAATTTCATTAATCCCTTAATTTAGCACATTTGTGAAATAATAATTAAATTTATATTTTATATATTTTTATTGTATTTTTTATTTCATATGTAGGTAAAATATTACTTTGGATGCTCAATAGGAAAATAAATATGAAATCTGAATTCCAAGATCTAGAAACCCAAAAGAGCATGACATCTAGTTTCAAATCAGACTTGAAAAACATTTACCGTGTTTAGATTGGCGACAAAATGAGTTTATGATGTATTTAACTATACATGTATTTTATATAATATATAAAACAAAACAAAAAAAAAAAAAAGACACATACAAAAAAAAAAAAAAACCAAAATGACAAGCGAACAAAAAGGGCGGCCATCTACCCCATTTCCCATGCAAATTATTGCATATTTCAATTTGAGAAGCTAAAGAGGTGCTTAGAAGCTCAGTGCCTCAATTTGTTTTCAGAGTTCTTTTGAGAATTTTGTAGAAAGTGTCTTGTGTGTTGTATTTCCTTTGTTGTAATTTATGTTTCTTTTTTTTAATAAAATTATGTGTGTTTTTATTCAAAACATGAGTACCTAATTCCATTATGCTATGGTAGGGAGTGTAACTCTTAATATGAGAATATAGATTAATCTTACTTATATTATAATATATGAATTGTAATCTGAAAACTAATATTTAATCTTATCTTATATTTGTGGGTGTCTTGATTCCCTGTTGACAATCTCATATTGGTTGACACAATTAATACTTTACCCATATTATATGAGATAATAATTTAAATCTGGATTAATTATTGACAAACTCAATGATCGTCTTTATGGATGATTTTGTATAATTTGACATAATTGAGTACCTATCTAGACTTATTATAGACAAACTGTATCACCACTTTTATGGATGGTTTTAAATATTTTGGCATAATTAAATCTTGAAATAAATTAACTAGGTAATAATGAAAATTTATATATTATAAAAATTAAAATTTCTCTATATTTGAAATATCAAGAGTAGATCCCATAACCCCCAGTATTTAATTTATTATTGCAATTTAATTTAAAAATTACTCATAACTTCAATTAATTCAGCTTTTTTATTTTGTTACTCGAATTATTATTTTATTTTACTAATCTATTCTCTGTGAATGGATCTCGGGACTTACTAATTATTTTATTATTTCGATACTCTTATACTTGAGAGTAAAAAAACCATTTATAAGTGTGTCAAAAGGAAAGAATAAGAGCAAGCCCGGATGTCTTACATATCGGAGGACGAACCTGATAAACCTAGGTACAATAATCAGTAGTGAGATAACTCAAAAGAGCAAGCCCAGACGACCGGCCTGTTCCAAATGGTATCCATCTCTCACATTCTCTGTCTATAAACACGATTATCCGTTTAAAATCTCATTATCAATAAAGAGATAACTATTAATATTTCGATTGGAAAGTAATTATTATTTTTAACTATCCACAATAATCATATTGGAGTGTACAAAATTTCTACTGACTCATTGACCTAACCCTACCTGATCTTATCTAAAATGATATAGTTTGGACATTAAATTCATCATATCAAGTCTCTAGGTTACTTAAAAAAATAATCAGGTTTGACTTGACCCGATTTCATTGTTAAATTAATTGATTTTTTTTATTCATTTTAAATTAAAAAATTATATTAATTTTAAAATTTAACCTATCCAACCCAACCTTCCTCCAATATCCTCTTCAATATTTTGAAATTCGAATTCAATTTTCACCTTAACCCCATCGAATTAGAATAAAAAAATAATAATAATAATAATAAATAAAAAAAACCAATATGATAAAATATTCAAATTTTAAAGTCTCGGATCATAGAATGAACTATAAAATGCCCAAGAGCAAACAATCCAAAAAAGTCAAACTTCATAAACCCCAATAACTTCTCGCTTTTCTTCACTTATCATTTCTCCAAAACAATTGCGATTCCCTTTTCTCGTCATCGTCACTTTCACTCTGTAATCAAAACAATGAATCCTCAACAAACGCTACCTGATTCCGACCAACCCCACCTCCCCACCATCAAGATCCACAACCCCTCCGCCGCCGCCACCACCCCCGCCGCCACTCCAACACCCACCTCCCTCGCCCGCCGCAAGATCGGCGTCGCCGTCGACCTCTCCGACGAGTCCGCCTTCGCCGTCCGCTGGGCGGTCAACCACTACCTCCGCCCAGGTGACGCCGTCATCCTCATCCACGTCTCACCCACCTCCGTCCTCTTCGGTGCCGACTGGGGCCCGCTTCCCCAACAGCAAAGCAGCAGCAGCAGCAACAACAACAACCCCGCCAACAAGGAAGAGCAGCAACAGATGGAGAACGATTTCGATGCGTTCACTGCCACCAAAGTTGCTGATCTGGCGAGACCGTTGAAGGAAGCTGGGTTTCCGTACAAGATACATATTGTGAAGGATCATGATATGAGGGAGAGGCTCTGTTTGGAGATTGAGAGGCTGAGTTTGAGCGCTGTGATTATGGGGAGCAGAGGTTTTGGTGCTGAGAAGAGAGGGAGTGATGGCAAATTGGGGAGTGTCAGTGATTATTGCGTGCATCATTGCGTTTGTCCGGTGGTTGTGGTCAGGTATCCTGATGATAAAGATGATGGCGAGCCGCTTGTGAAAGTTAAGGAGCCGGAGAAGGACGAGGAGGATGATCGCGTTGGCGAGAAACTTAAAGGTTTGATTTTTACATCTTGATTTGTTCAAGATTATGGATTTTTTGTTTGGTCTTTGTTTATGTGTTATGTGTTTGTTGTTTTGATCATGTATGCAAGTGATCGTGGCTTCTCTATATTGAGTATTCTTATTGACAATAAGTGTTAATATGTTTGTAATAACAATTTTGCCTAGTACAAGTTTGTGTAATTATTATAGATTAACTGATTCTCTAATCTTGTTCATCTGAAGTGTTTTGATCTAGAGTCTTAATTCTAGTTGTTGAATGAAATTCCTTGCAAAGAAAGATGCTTTTCCTTTTAACCGATCGCTTGAAGCTTTAATTTTGAAATATTTTTTTGTTGTCTTCTAAATGAAGTCGAGTTCTTGCCTTCTTGGACTGTGGGCCTTTTGTCATTGGTGTTGGCGAGAAAAGCTCATTAGTGTGGCAGTTCTGTATTTTTTGAAACGAGAAACTTTATTGATGAAAATTTTTACAATAGAAAAAGAAAATAAATTAATAAAGGACGAGATGTCCAAAAAAGAAAAACAAAATCCCTACTTGAGGGAGGACCAATCTCTTAAAAGATCAGACAATAAGAAACCACTAAAATCTCTCTCATTGTGAACCCATAATGCAACCTAGAATTTAATTTTTTCCCAAACAGAAATTAGATCAGCTTCACCATCTTTAAAAATTCTATTTCTTTCGAACCAAATACCCCAGAAGCAAGCAAGAACCTCAACTTCCCAAAGCACCTTTCTTTCTTCCTTTGAAATTTGCCCAGAAATTAGGCTCAAGAATATTGTAATGATATCTAGGGATAACCCAACAAGCATCAAGTTCCTGAAGCAAATACCTTCAAATTTTATACGCAAAAGAATAATGAAGAAATAAATGATTAGCATCCTCATAATTCTCCTTGCACATAATTCTCCTTGCACATAATACACCAACCAGGAAAAAAAAAAACTGTCCATTTCTTTGCTGTAAAAGATCACGTGTTTACCTTACCCCAAAGCAAGAATTCAATAGAAAACTTTGACTTTTGGAGGTGCTCTTACTTTCCAAATTATCTTGAAGAACTTACACTCCACCCCATTAAAATCACCGGTCATAAAAGAAAAGAAAGATTTAATTGTAAATATTCCTGAACTTTCTTAGCTCCAGATGTTTCTATCATCGATCTCTTCCCGAACTCTGACATCATCAAGGATGGGAATAAGATCCGTTGCTTCCCATAATTCCCTTTCAGTAAGATTTCTAGAAAAATGAAGATCCCAAGAGAATCCCGAGTGATCTGGAACATCCACAGAGACAAAACCAGTGTTACCAAGATCCCTCAAAAGGCTATGGGGAACAGGAATTGGAATCTCCAACATGGCGATCTAAGATTTTTTAGATGGATTTATGAGTAAATGAAGAAAAGGGTTCAAATATTATTACCTTGCAACTCTTGTTTGGTGTTTTAGGCTTTTAGCTTTGTGGTTTCCTGATTCATGAGACCTACTCCCCCCTTTTTTCCAATATAATTAAAAGAGAACTCATTTTTCATAAAAGAGTCTTGGTGGGAAATGGAAAACATTGAATGGTGGTGTAGTGGTGTTATTTTCTCATCTAATTGAGATTTGTCAAATTTTTTTTAACATATCGATCCAACCATATCGTTCATCGATCCAACCATATCGTTCCGAAAATCTATCGATCCAACCACATAGCTAATTTAAGTGGCCACCCTCGTTCCTGTTCCCGTTCCCGTTCCATGACCTGGATCCGTGGCTGTTAGAGGGGCACTGAGGCGTGCCTCGATGCGAGAGGCGCACGAGGCGATGACCGATACACATCTATACATGCGAGGCGAGGCGACTCCAGCGAGGCAACTCGAAGCGCGTGAAACACACAGATGCATGAGGCGCGAAGATGCGTGTGCATCATGGACCAAAAAATCATATTTAAGGAAATTTTGAAACCCTAAATGATTTTACCTCATCCGCTGCCTCCACTGTGAAAGAAGTTTTTGCCTTTACTGCAGTTGGCCATCTCCTCCACCGCCGACGACTCCTCACCACCGCCGACTGTCTCCACCATCGCTGATTACAAGGTATGTATCTTCATATTTTTCGAATCTGTTTCTGTTTTCTTCTGTCTTCATCTGTTTCTTTCTTCTTTTTCGAACCTGTTTCTGTTTTCTTCTTTCTTCCACTGTTACTGTTACTGTTTTCTTTTTTTCTTTTGTTTTTCATTTTTGCCGAAATTGGAGAAATTTACTGTTTTCTTCTTTCTTCATCTGGGATCTGTTACAGTTTCTTTCTTTCTTTCTTTTTTTTTTTTTTTTGCCGAAATTGGAGAAAATTGAAAAAGTAAAAAATGTGAATTGATATGTGAAATTGGTTGCTGAGAAAAATGCCAAAATTGGTTGCTGAGATGTGAATTTGGTTGAAATCAGGTCAGTATTTAATTTATTGTTTTCTTGAATTTGAAGTTTTTAATTATGCATATTTTGTCAAGTATTATGAATTTGACTAGTAGATTTAATATAAAAGTGGACTATGTATCAAAATATTACTATCTATTTATTATTATTTTTTTTTACATTTACAAGTTAATGATGCATATATTACAAATTGAAAATTATTATTATTAGACGTGCGCCTTGTGTTTGTTAGGCGTGCGCCTCTCGCCCCTCGCCTCGCTCCTTGCTTTTCTGGCTCTGATCGTCTCGATGCGCCTCTCGCCTTTAACAATCTTGCTCGGATCGATCCGCGATCCAGGTAACTATGGACAAAACAACAAATAGGGGAATTATGAAGAGCAGATAATCTATAAAGTGTCGGGAAAATATTCGCAAAACATAATTCCCCTAACCAAGAATCCTCTCAGAATTTAATCAATCACCCATTTCCCACTTTCCACTTAATATGTCAAAAAAAGCTATCTGAACAAGAGAGAACTGCTTTCCACGGGCAGCGATAATTCACTCTACAAGTTGAACCTGAACTCCATCCGAAATCACCCAAGCCATATTTTCCTTTTATCACCTTATGCCATAAGCCTCATTTTCCAATGGAAATCGCCCAATCCACTTATTGAGCAAAGCTACGTTTTTCTTCATTAAATTTCCTATACCCAAGCCACCGTATTTCTTAGGTTTACAAATCTGCTTCCAAGCCACCAAATGGGAAGCATTTTCCCATTATAATCCTCCCAAAAAACGTTTCTCATAAGTTTCTCAATTTCACCTCCTACTAATTTAGGAATCTTAAAAATAGAAAGATAATAAGACAGGTGAGATGCAAGAACGGATTGAATAAAACTATAAAAGTCAATCAACCTCCCTTTGATAAGAAAGCTTTCTTCAATCCATCCAATCTAGACACTAGCAACAACTGGTTCCCAAAACGAAGATTTGCTAGGAATACCCCCAAGTGGTAAACCTAAATATTTAACAGGCCAATCACCCACTGAGCAACTTAAAACCTCAGCCAATAACAACACCTGCTCCTCATTAATGTTAATACCTAGGATTTTACTCTTCTCCTCGTTCACCTTTAATCCGGAAGCCGCACAAAATCTTTCAACAATAGTCGATAAATAATCCAAGTTCTCAACATCCGGTTTACCAAAAAATATGGTATCATCTGCAAATTGAAGGTGAGAAATCTGTACCCCGCCCACGATTAAAGGCTTAAAGAGATTATGGTTCACAGCACTATCCATGGATCTACTTAAAACGTCTGCTACTAAAGTAAATAGATAAGGTGACAGAGGGTCCCCTTTTCTAAGTCCCCTTGATCCTTGAATTTTCCTCTTGGCCTTCCATTCACAATAACAGAATACGAAACTGATGATACACACCCGTAAATCCATTTTCTCCATCGAGCTCCAAAACCTTTCTTATCCAAAACAAAATTCAGAATTTCCATTCAACATGATCATATGCCTTTTCAAAATCTAGTTTAACAACTAACCCTTCCTTGCCTAATGATCTGTAGTCTTCCACTATTTCATTTGCAACCCTAGTGTGGCAGTTCTGATTACATTAACGTTTGAGATTTTTTCATTTTGAATTCATACATTGGCGTCATGTTATATTTGGTCGCGGTATGATGAACTGTTAGTAGTAATTTATTGGTGAGAAAAGCTCATTTGGAGGGGAGTACTGATTAACATTCAACACCTAGCAGCTGATCACTGTAAGCAACAGTTGGGGTTTGTAAATTTGCTTACATTAGAAGTTTGCTCAATATAAATTTGGTAATCATTCAGATTCAACTTGTACATGTTAGAAGTTGCCTGGCACTGATTTATATGCATTTTTCTCATGTGTGCTTTAATTTTGACTAGCCCTGGGCATTATTCGGATCGGATCGGATCGAATCCGAATCCGATCCGATCCGAAATGCTGTGAGATGTTTGATTCGTTCGGACCGGATCCTCTTATCGAACTCGATCCGATCCGATCCGATAATTATCGGATCGGATTGGTTCGATCTAATTCGAATTATTTCGGATCGGATTGGTCCGATCCGAAATAGGATGATTTCGGATCGGATTGGTCCTATCCGATCCGAATTCGGTACACATAATCTGGTTTTGAGTCAAAAAAAATCGAGCGGATCGGATCGGATCGGATAAAATCCAATCCGAAATCATTCGAATTTTTTTTATTTAATATGTAACGACGTCGTTTTGCATATTAAATAAAAAAAAAATTCGAGCGGATCTGATCGGATCGGATTTTCCGTCGAACCGGACCAGCTCAATTCGATCCGATCAAATCGGATCGGATCTGATTCGATCCGATCCGATGCCCACCCCTAATTTTGACGGTTTGAAAGCAACATTTGTCATTGATTGCCTTGAAAACATCTCCACATAGCACTATATAGTTGATACTGCAGGAATCTATTGGATATATGTTTAAGTATGAGCTGTTTGTTCCAATCAGAGATGTGATGCAGTCTATTCCGTTTTTGGGGTTAATTCTGTTGAATCTTATGGAAGGCCTTTGATTCTGCCAATATTTTATTTGCGATATTGTTTGGGCTTTCTCATTCTCTCATGTCCTTGAATGAGATAGTTATGACTAATACCGACTTTTCTTTGGCTTCTGTTGCTTATCTAAATAGTATGATCTGGTGGATGGTCTCAACCACCACATTATTAGTAACTTACTGTGCTTTGATACATGTTTGTTGTTTAGATTTCACCTAGACATTGAAGCTCTGGTTTATTAAGAGTACCTAAATGCTTCGACAATATTTTGAACATTGGTAGGAGAGTAGTTTTATCGAGAATGGTTCTATGATAACATAAAACCAAACTTTTTATGTATTCTGTTCTGCCGTTAGATATGGAAATACTCTTGCTTCAAAAAGCTTTATAATTGATATATTCCCTCTAGACATTGGTTGCATCATTTGAAGAACTCGTACTCATTTTAGAGGTTACTTTATCATCTTTACATTGTTTTCTTGTTTTGCCAAAATGATAAGGCTTGCCGAAAATAGAAACTTGGAACCGTTAGATTCAGTATGGATTTGTCCTCACAAATGCATGTAGATATAATCACATACATAACAGTAAAATATAAAGTGAAGATCTTGGGCATGGTCATATGGAATGAGATATGGTTATTATATCTTGTGTACTGGTTTTGAATGTGGTGATTAGTTGCCTCAACATTTTCTTGAAATACGCCTGAGTACATTTCTGTCTTGAATAAATATGAATGCTTTTGGAGTCATTACTGTTCTGTCTCCATGTATTGAAATGGCTAAAAACCTATACAGTTGACTTGAATTGTCTCTGCTCTGATTCCTGCTACATCCTCTAAGCTTGTAGCTTCTCAATGGATATCTGTTTTGCTGTAAAACTGTTTGGAACTTAAACAAGCAGGAAGGATCGAAAGAGTGAAATTAGTTTGGAACTGAAATCAAAGCATGGCTGCTTGTTTTTGTTTTGTTTTTTCAAAATTGTCTATATTATTGATTTCCCTGACAGTTTTGTATATTATTTTAATAAAGTATTTGCAAAACTGGACTCTGGGTGGTTAATGTACTAAGAGTAAGCGTGTAACCCCAACCAGCGCCAAATCTGGCGCTAGTTGGCACTCCTGGCGCTCTGATGGAGCGCGCCATCACCTGCCCCTTTTTGGTTCAGATGAACAGTGCCACGCCTAATTTGGTGTGGCACTGTTCAAATAGTGCAAGCTGCACAAATTTTTTTTTTTAAAAATCTAATATTCTGTCAGTTATTGCAATTGTACGGAATATTTTAGGGAATATTCTTTAGGGTAAAATTTGAGGCAGTGGGTTGGAGAGGAGTGTGAAATGGTGCAAATCTTGCACCAAATCCTGATCTTGCATTCGGGTTGCTCTAAAGTCTCGTGTCAGAGATCTATACTTGTCGCTGACTTGCTGTATTATAAAAACTGATTGCCATTCTTTCTTGGCAGATGCTTAAGCAAGTGATTGAGGTCTTGACTTGATACTCTTTGTATAAGGTAAGCAGCTTCCAGTTGGAACATACATGTTCCTAATTAAATTCCTTTATATGTGAGTCAGTTGTGCAAATCTAATCTCTTGAAATGTATTTTCATTTGTCGGTTTTCTTACTTTTGCTTTTAGTTCTCAGATCAATACCTTAAGCATTGCATTCTTGTTAAGATAATTTAGGAAAGCGTCTACTCTATTGGGGTGAGGGATAATGCAGAGGAATGAATGAGGTGTTCGTGGTTTTATGAGATGTTTCCTCTCTATTTCACTCAAAATCTTTTTCCTTGTTTGAATTGTTCGAGCATTCTTCTTGTTGTATTGTTGACTTGACGGGGCTTTTAAAAAGATATTTCACTGCGTTGTGATATATGTGCATAATTTCTAATATGAAGATTTATTGTATCTAATTTTCTATCATTCAATACATGTATTTTGGGATTTTCTAGTAGGAATTTTGTTTGGGCAGAGAAATTTCATGGCTTGATTTGTTCACAAAATATAAGGTGCCCATCAATCTTGATAACCTAATTGCAAGAATTTATGAACCCCCATGAAAAACTAAAAATCTTGAAAAGAAGCTATGATTTTCAAATGCATGGAAAGAAGTCCTGATTTGTATGCGGTGAATAATGTAAAACTTGATCAACCAACTGCAATGATAATAGCAACTTCTCACCACGAGTTGAGTTTGTGTTGGTATGGTGATGCATCGGGTATCCAAAAATTTTGGGTAATAGGAACTATTTATTTATTTATTTATTACGTTTTATTTTTATAATTTGTTTTTGGTTGAAGTTGTGCTCTGTTTGTTTATTCTATGTTATTTTTCATCTGTTCAGGTTTCGTATACAAAATATTGATAGAAGATCATGCGGTATTGGATTTTGAAATAATTGTATTTTGACAGTTTGATAATAATAAATAAATAGGGTAAATCAGAATCGGACCGGAACCGATTAATATGGTATATTATTTAATTGGGTAGGTTCCAGTTCCACTTATTTAGGAACCAATTTTTTCCGGATAGGTTCTTGTTCCACGCGAAATTGGAACCGAAATCGATTTTGCTTACCCCTACTGAGACCGGCATACCAGTCTTAGACAAATAGCAAAGGCAATCTTCACTTTCTCTATAAATTGAGTCCCAAATCCATTTTTGCATGGTTATATAGCCTTCATATATTTTCTAACAAGGCAAAAACAGAGAATTAAAACAAAACCTTCATCATCATACACTCTCATACTCAAGCTCACACATTACACCTTCATTTCGGTTGTAGTGAGCTTAGATCACTTGGATTAGTAACTCACTTTCATTTTCTTGTCTTTATGAGTGCCCAAGTTGTATTTTAAACTTCATATTTTAAATACTTGTAGTTGAGAAGTCCCTTGTTGAGTGGGTATACTCAAAAGGATAATTTGTGTAAATATTTGTGAGTGAGCCTTAATGAAAACTCATTGTAAAGGTTTAAGAGTGAACTTAGGGATAAAACTCTTGTGTAAATGTTTGGAGTGAACCTAGACGACAAAACTCTTGGTTGTGAGTGAGCCACAGAAAACTCGATGTAAGTTGTTGATTCAACTTAGTGGAAATCTTCAAGCGCGGTTTGGGGGAAGGGACGTAGGCAAAGAGTTGGCCGAATCACTATAAATCACGGTGTCAAATTTCTCTATCCTTTACTCGTTTTAATTATCGCAAGTTTACTTTTGTATTTGCATATTGTAGACACTGGATTTCGCCTAAGGTCCACAATCGAGAATTTATATGATGAGACACTAGCGATCCTGCAAAACAAAGGTAGGGTGAGCGGAGAGTCTCTACCCACCAGTGTGGTGGGTGCCGTAGGTACTCCGACGCTCAAGTCAGTAGTGAAGACGAACAATAAATAATGGAAGAGTAAGGTCTGAGGTTACTTTGACCTCCGTGTACTGCCGTGAGGGCAGTGGGCCGGTGTTTAGAGGGTGAGAGGCTTTGAGAGTTTAAGGTTAGAATGCTTAAGCTTGGAATTGGAATGCTTAAGTTTCCATGAATCATAATTCTGAATTATGCTTCTATTTATAGGTTAAAGAATAGTTTATTAGTTGGAATAGGGACCGTATTTATGATGGTGGGCCCTACTAACATGTTAAATGTTCATCTTTCGGTGCTGTCAGCTAATTATACAGAGAATAATTTAATTATGAAGTGATATTTTTCGGTTGAGGAATTGTTAGGAATTGGGCTACAATGCGGACTTTGACTAAAATTAGGTCTGGAAAAGGAAATTGAGTCATTAACCCAAACAAGGTCCAGATACTTTTTGGAGGATTTGAGCTTTATTTGACATGGGTAATGAGATGAAAAGACTATTATGCCCTTGGTCTAAATTTGGCCCGTACAGTTTTTCCTCTATTCTCTAAGTCAATGAATTATTGGTTTGGAGAGTATACAATGAGTATGCCGTCTGGGGTCGGTGTAGACGTACCTGAGTATTGATGTCATTTGGACCTGTCAAAGGTCATACAATGTTGGTGGAGCTAAGTAAATATTGGGATGATTCTCAGTCGACCAACTCTGGTAGTTGATGTCGTTCGGACCTGTCAAAGGTCAAACCATGTTGTTGGAACTAAATAAATATCAAGGATGATCCTCATTCGACCAGATATAATGTTGATGTCGCTTGGACCTGTCAAAGGTAATATCATGTTAATGAAAATAAATAAATATTAGAGATAATCCTCAGTGGACTAGATCCAGGTATTGATTAGAGGAACTGACATGAGCTATGGGGAATGTTTCCGTCGACTGGACCAGATGAAGGCCGGGATAATCTTCAGTCGACCAAACCAGCTGAGGGTCGGGGGAGTCTTCTATGTCCTCTGGACCAGATGAAGGTCCAGGTCTTGAACTTGACTCGACGTGAGCCATGGGAAATTTCCCGTCGACTAGACCAGATGAAGGCCAGGATAATCTCCAGTTGACTGAACCAGCTGAGGGTCGAGGGAGTCTTCTATGTCGTCTGGACCAGATGAAGGTCCAGGTCTTGAACTTGACTCGACATGAGCCATGGGGAATGTTCTCGTCGACTAGACCAAATGAAGGCCATGATCATCTCCAGTCGACCAAACCAGCTGAGGGTCGGGGGAGTATTCTATGTCGTCTGGACCAGATGAAGGTCCAGGTCTTAAACTTGACTCGACATAAGCCATTGGGGAATATTCATGTCGACTGGACCAAATGAAGACCTGGACAATCTCCAGCCGACTGGTTCTGAAGAGGACCAGGGGAGTCTTCAATGTCGTCTAGACCAGATGAAGGTCCATGTCTTGAACTATGTCGTATGACATTGCCTTCAAGTTTCAAAACCACAATCATGGTAAGTAATGAAAAGAGAACATTGATACATGTCGTCAGGATACTTCGTCGAGTGACTGAGCAAAATGAAACTTTCAATTTGGAGATATTCTCAAGTAGAGGATGTTTTATTGTCATCTGGACCGGATGAAGGTCCAGGTCTTGGTCTTGACTCGACCTGAGTTATAGGGAATATTCCTAGTCGACTGAACTAGATGAAGGGTCAGGATAAACTCCATTCGACTTACTTTTTGTGAAGGGAGAGAGTATTTTTGGGTCGACTGGGTTAGGTCGAATCTCTAAATATTGGAGTACATCGAGTGAGTGTCTGTATTTTTCTCTTCCATATTATCGATTTGTCGTTTGTCTGATGTTTATCTTCTTTGGGTTCTGCAGGTTCGTCTCGAAACCGTTCATTCGATGTAACTCTAGGTGTCATTGCAAACACCGGTTATTTGTTGAGTATACCTGCTCCAGAGAGGAATTTGAGGATCGTCTTGGAGGAGAAGAGGTTGAGACTTACTCCATTGTGGAATGAGGTTTTTGATTCAGAAGGTATCATTTTTGCTCTTTGTAGGCATATTTTGGCTGTGAAATTGGGAACTTGGTCGTGTCAATTGACTTTTGGAGGGCTGCTATTTTTAAAGTCACTAATATACGAAGAAATTTTATGCGCAGTAAAGACAATATCGGGTTGGTTCAAGTTGCCATCTTTTGATGAAATAAAAGCTAAGAGGAGAAGCAAGAAGGCCAATGGGAAGGAGCCTAAGTCTCTGGAGGTAGAAGTTCCCGATGTTTCGAAGTGCCAAAGCAGTCGACTGAAATTACTCTCGCCCCGAAAAAGTGAAAAGTTATAGTTGAGCCGGAAAATGACTTAGAGAACATCTTCGTCAGAATCTCTCACGGGTCGACTGCCATTTCTAATCCTTCCAGCATCACGAAGTTTGTCAATGGGATTTTACTTGAAGAAGATGAGCATCATCTAATGGAGTTGGGCCCCTTAGAATCAATCAAGAAGGGCGTGGCTTTGAATTACCAAGTAAGGTTTCTCAAGTACTTTCATTTCCTTTTTCTCCTTTAGGTTTTGTCGAATGGGATCTAACTCACGCGTGTTTCCAGGCTCTTGAGTGTAATATATTCGTTCAAGAATACGCCGAGTCAAGTTAGAGGCGGATTTATGAAGTGGAAAAATCCAACACAACTGTAAAGAAAGAGAACGTTGAGCTCAAGACGGCGTTGGGGGATTCTGAGAAGAATGGAAAAATGGTGGAATAATTGGAGAAAGAGTTGAAGTTGACTCGAGCGACGCTGAAGCTTGAAAGAGAATTTTCTAAGGCCGAGAAGAAGGCTTATAAGAAAAGTGTAGCGTTTTTTTTTTTTAAAAAAAAAGAATAATGAGCTGACTGAACCACTGGAAGGAGTCACCTATGAGGCAATACTGGTTGAAAGAAGCAAACTGATGAAGTAATTTTTGGCAGGGGAACATAAGAATTGGACCCCCAAAAGTGGATAAGGGAGCAAAAGCGGCATGAAGCTGAGATCTCTTCTTCGAATGAAGGGATTGAAGAAGCTGGAGAGATTTTTCGAGCATTGTAGAATTAGTCGACTCGGAGAGGGAGGTTGTTGCAGAGAAGGCGTTGGTAGAGAAAAAGAAGGTTCTCAAAGGAACTGAGGAGAGGATCACAGAGGTTGGCGAAGAATCTGGTTCGAAAGAAGGTCTAACTTTGGAGACTGAGGTTGCACCCGCCCCTGATATTCAAGATGCATCTACTGTTGTTGTTTCCCCTGCTGAGGTTCCAGAAGTTGAAGCCGCTGAAGACTGAAGACTTGTTTTTCTTTAAACTTGTAATTTGATGGCTGATGGTGCCAAATTGTAAAACTTTAACAATCCTCTTTATCTATATAAGTTCTTATTCCTATGTGTTGCTTGAATTTTTTGTTTTCTGTATAACACTTAGATACTTGAGTAACCTTAAGCCAAGTTATGAAACATTATGAAATAAATTCGAAGTGAATAAAGGCTACAAGGTAGTCTTCTTATCCCCTAGTCATAGAGCAATCACTAGTCGAGTGGCTGATTTATGGCTCTTATTCAGAAGATCTACCTGTAGAATCGCTTGAGATGTATAACGTTCCAATTATTTTGGATGGGTTTGTCGTCTTCAGTTTTTAACCTGTTGGCTCATTGTCCAACGACTTTGGTAATGATGTATGGGTCTTCCCATGTAGGTCCAAGCTTTCCATCTCCAACTTCCTTGGTGTTTTGGAATATTTTACGCAGGACCCATTCTATTTCTTTGAACGTTCGACATCTAACATTCTTGTTGAAGTACCTTGTCATCCTCTGCTGATGGGCTGCAATTCGTATGAAAGCGTGCTCTCTTAGCTCGTCAATGGTATCAAGGTTGTGGTTCATAAGTTGTTGATTGGAGTCTTCTTCGAGCCAATGGTAGCATGGGGATGGTATGTTTCATTCTGCTGGGATGACTGCCTTGGTTCCAAACGCTAGTGAGAATGAGGTTTCTCCAGTCGACGAACGAGCAGTTGTTCTGTAAGATCACAAGATTCCTGGGAGGGCATCTGCCCATAGCCCTTTCGCTTTTTCCAAACTTTTCTTCATAATGTTCATAATAGTCTTGTTGGAAGACCCAGCTTGTCCATTGGCTTGTGTGTAGCATAGGGTTGAGAAGCTGAGTTTGATACCCCAATCCTTGCAAAATTCTTGGAAAACGGTGGCTTATGAATTGAGAACCATTATCAGTCATAATCTCTCTTGGTAAGCCGAATCGACATATGATGTTCTTCCAAACGAAGGCTTGTACTTCTCGATCTCGTATCTTGGCGAAAGACTCGGCTTCAATCTATTTGGAGTAGTAATCTGTTAGCACAAGCTTGTAGACTCGATGGCCTGGGGCGGCTGGGAGTTTGCCCACAATATCTATCCCTCATTTCATGAATGGCCAAGTCGAAAGGATGAGATTGAGCCTTTCTGGTGGTAGGTGCGAGACTGGGGTGAACCTTTGACATTTCTCACATTTATGGGTGAAATCTACTGCGTTGGCTCACATGGTAGGCCAATAGTACCCTACAGTGTAGGCTCGACATGCGAGGCTTCTTCCTCCAGAGTGATTCCCACATTCTCTCTCATGCAATTATGCTAACACGTAGCGTGCTTCCTCGGGATGAAGGAACTTGAGGTAGGGCCCAGAGAAAGACCTTTTCATGAGCTGGTCGTCATAGAGAGTGAACCTTGCATCTTAGCGTTGATTCTTCCAGGCCTCAGTTCTGCCTTGTGGTGGTGCGTCTTCTTGCAAGTATTTCACCAGTGGAGTCATCCAAGAGTCTGCTGGAATGATTGAGGCGACAACCATAACCTTTTCCTTTCAGATGGCTGGCCATTGTAAATACATCACAGGAATAGATTGGGTTTTGTCCCCTTGCATTATCGAACTGAGGGTGGCCAGAGCATCCGCATGTGTTTTTTTCAGTCCTAGGTGTTGGGGTTTTGGGCGAAGGGCGCGACAGAAGCTCACCGTTCGGGTGAAATCATAATTTTAAAAACTTTTTAAATTACCGAATAAATTATTCAATATCCAATATGAATAATTCATTCATATTTCACCTAAACATATTTATTCGATATCAAAAAATGACATAAATAGTTAAGAAACATCGCGAAACTTTTACGAAAAATATTTTTCCGCAAAATGGCATATAACGCGTTTTTGACCAAACCGACCACCCAATGCACATGAGGGCTGCCCAGGTCAGCCCCAACAGTATTAGGGCAGTTCATGGACTGCCCGAATATGGACCAATTCACTGTTTGGGCAGCCGTCACCCGGTTGGCTCAAAAGTCACCTGGTAACGCCGTTTTTCGCCGTTTTCGCTTATTTCAACTCCGAAACAATTTTTGGTAATTGTTCCAACACCCAAAACACATCCAATACATTTATATGACATCAATTTCATCACCATATAAACAGTATTTCGAGATCTGATCCAGAAACAATAATTATCAATTTTTCATGCTTTAAATCCAATTTTTCAAGATTAATCCAATTAATCAAAACACCAATCAAAGTCACCACACATGAACCACCCAAGAATAATTCTAGGCATTACAAGAGTGGTTATAACACTATAGAAAGGCAACATATCATCAAATGATCAATTTGAACCAATATAACAATAATATTGTTCAAAACAACTTCACACATGTTATATGCTTCCAATTCCATCCTCCAAAAACAAAAGCCCCAAATTTATAAAAGGAAGAAACCCTAGAATCAAAGTAGATAATCAAGAACATGAAACATGCTTTCAAAGCTTAAGGGGATTGAAGATTACCTTTAATCTCTAATTTTCCTAAAGCTTTTTCTTGATTTTTCCATCATTTCTTCCTTGAATCATCAAGCCAATATTTGAGAGCCTTTTTAATGGAGTTTTCGGCCATGGAGCTTGTCCAAGTGAAGAAGAAAAAATTTCCCCATTTTTGAATGCTCATGACCGACTTTTAGGGGTTAAATTGGTCATTTTCTTTATTTAATCCAATTAAAATAAAGATAAGAAAAGATAAGCTTTAACATGGACAAATCAAATTTGCACACTTAAACTTAATTAAGATATGTCACATGTATCAATAATAATTAAACATATTTCATAACATTTATGTAATATAAATATTATTTAATTATTCAAATATTTAACATTTAAATATCTAAACAATTAATTAATATAATTATTATTATATATGTATTTTATTTACATTAAATAACAAATATATATATTAATGACATTTGTCAAAATCTCATTTGACAATTAATTAATGTGTATCTAATCAAATTATATATAAAATACAAATACACAATAGGGTCTTTTCATCTTATTAATTACGTAGTTCCATTTATATTTTATCATTCTCACATTTGACTTCAATAAGTCAAGTCTTTTCTACAATCATTAACATCTGATGTTATACACCAAGTAATAAAATAAATTTATTGTTTGGGATCGTAGAAAAGATATTATATCAAATAGAATACAATATTCTATTAAATATAATAAATGACAAAATTTTACTTGTACCTCCGAGGCGCAATTACTTTCAGTTATATAACCATTATACAAAAGAAATATTCAAATCTCAAACTTTTCAAGATTCGAATTTTCTACTTATACATATCATATACGTAACTGTAAAAACTAATGGAACCTTAATTAAAAAGATGAATTAGTGTTACTGGAGCATAACCCCAAGAGTATTGAAACTAATTCGGTAACACTCAATATCAAACGAATCAGATCATATAAAATTCGATTTCTCCCACTGGTCAATTCCATCACGATGGAATCATAGAAGAATAATATTGAGTAAGAATCATATTCATAGAACAACCTTAGAACTAATTGCCATTAATTCATATGTTTGATCATATCAAACATCCTTGAACAATTCAAAGATTCACGATGAATTTGTTTTCAACATTTTAAATAGAATATCTATGAACCTTTTACAATATTCTATCCGCGTTTCATCAGAAACATATTGAAAGTTCTCGAACCATTCAAGACGTTCAATATATATTCTTTTAGAAACACGCAACTAAGTCATGATAACTCATTAACTAAGTTACGAAGTAAGGAAAACTATCCAAGGCAATTTATAATTCATTAAACTATATACATCCAATGTATTAGTTTAATAAATCTGTAGCCCAATGATGATCATTGGTTAAATGAGATTTAATCACATCCTGAATACAATTTTCATTAAATGGATAAGGATATATGGTGTGATCTTATATCAGACCATCATTTACCATACGAAATAAGCATCTAATGCTTATGTGATAAAATCTCATAAAGCACTGTTCTAAGTTATTTAGTTAACCGAATATTTTTCTTAATGTTTATCTTTTATCAATGACACTACTACTCATATTAAAATATGTAACAATTGTTTATAAAGAACAAGTAACTATCAAATAGTCGCAAGTTCTGATATCAAATATAAAAAATAATCATTAAACATTGTTTAAATAACTAGACGGGAGATCTGGTATCTAATACCTACAGTTGTCGTATTGTGAGAATCGACATTCTCAATACACAACTATACACATCTTATTTCTTTAGCTTTATAATTTGCCTTCAATTATTCACAACAATTGCAAATAATTGATTAGCAAACTGTGTCAAACACGTGACTTCTAAAAGTCACAAAAGCCAAGAAACGTCATTATAAGATAAACAAATACCTAATGGAGTTTTCTTAATGCCAATAAAGAATCTCGAGACATGAACTGATTCGTGTCAATTCTTACTGCACAAGAAACTATTCTCTCTATAGAATAATATCCTAAAACAGATATCTATTTAGATTACTTATCGTGACTTAGAAACTAAGTCACTAACCATCTAGATTTTCAACAAAATCGGAACAACAGTTCCCGATGGTTTTGACTAATCTAACAATATCCAAGTCTATTAACATTCTAGAACCTATTCTAGAAATACGCAACCATAAGAGAAGTCAGAAAACATATTCAAATAATATGCATGCAGTGGATCAGAAGTATAATTCTATTAACAATATAGAATAAAGGAAAACAAAAGCAGCAATTTCCATAAAATTACACACTACTTTAGTTATGGATTTTTAACCCATCAGTGTCTCTCACTACTTTACGTAATACCGTAATCCCAAACGGAAAATGGGAATTCAATAATTAAATCGAATTTCATAGTGAGAGTAGGATCCCATGAATATATTTCGACTCGAAGCTTTGTCACGATCTCGCCTACGTATATTCATTAGGTAGACAACTCATTGTCAATCACACTCACTGTGACTCCTGATTTTGGTCTTGACCGTTTCTCGTTATGACAGCTTTGACACGTTCACAATGAGGCGTATCAAGGCTTGACTTGCTAATGACAAACTTAAACTACTGGTGTAGTCCTGACAGCTTTGGCACGTTCAGGACTTCCACTTTCACTTGAATTTGTCTAGTATCAAATGTACATCCGGCATGGATAAAATTCTATCAACTACATCCTCACTGCTTTGGCATGATCTCGGATGCAGCCATAGAAAGCTACCCATAAAACGTATTGACAAGACATACCAAGAAACATGCATCCAATATATGTCACTTTACTGCCTTATTTAAGCGGGGATATTCCTCAAGGAAGCATTGTTCTACATCATAGGCATAATATAATCTAGATCAATTTCTAAACAATTCAATTCTACCTTAGAAAACATAACTTAATTTAACCATTAAATTTCTGTTACGTTTCCCGTTAGCGTAGAACCGAAAAGTCAAGAAACATTTAAATTATATGCATGTGCAAACATCAAAATTGGATTATTTATCAAATATCAAGCATGACTAATGTAATGGATGAAGGATCAGACCTGCTATGATAATATTTTGTTGGGGTTTGGGGCGAAGGGCGCGGCGGAAGCTCGCCGTTCGGGTGAAATCGTAATTTTAAATTTTTTTTAAATTTCCGAATAAATTATTCAATATCCAATATGAATAATTCATTCATATTTCACTTAAAAATATTTATTCAATATCAAATAACGACATAAATAGTTAAGAAGCATCGCGAAATATTTACGAAAAATATTTTTCCGCAAAATGGCATAAAATGTATTTTTGACCGAACCGACCACCCAATGCACATGAGGGCTGCCCAAGTCAACCCAAAAAGTACTAGGGCAGTTCATGGGTTGGCTCAAAAGTCACCCGGTAATGTCGTTTTTCACCGTTTTCGCTTATTTCAACTCCAAAATAATTTCCTAGATCGTAAACACTTCTAGGATACCTATGCCCTGTACACAGGACTGACAGATTCTATCTTGATACGCACTGGATATCATGAGCATCAGTCCACACCCAACGAACAGGCGGAGGTCTGATCTTAATAGATCGGTGACGTGACTACCATCAAAGTGTGGAGGATAACTGATATATCCACTGTGGTATCTTAAGTCGAATGACCACTATACTCGCTCAACTCGTGAAGATTCCTATTGACGTTGGTGTACCATCTATTAGGAAATATTCAGTGACTCGTTCAGTGTTTATCAAATAAACACCTACATGTCTATACAAGTCTCCCTAGACTTATGGTTCATTGGGATAAACCATCGGACCAAGTCATGATATACGACATGTATTGGTCTCAGCGGATTTTACTAACCGACCCGTGTTAGCAAATCTTGACCAGAAACTTTATTTAAGGATATACAATTTACAGTGATGCTTCCCAATGTCAATTACAAACTACGTTGTAACTGCGCACTACATTGTAAATCCTAGGGTCTTTGTCTAATATACACGTATCACTAAATTAGATTTAGTTTCAATCTAATCATAATTAGATATCTAATCGTAATTAGATCGAATATGTGTATAAAAGACAAGAGGTGTTACCATTAAATAAGTAATATTATGGAAAAAAGAATCGTTCGTATTCATGAATCAGACATAAATACGATCCGGATTGGCACTCCAAGCACCAACCCTAACACTAGGAACTTTTGAGATTGTGAGCTCTTCAAGTGTCGACTGAAGTTACCTTTTTGTAAGTAGGAGGCCATTTGTGAGTCTTGTGCTTGATACGACCCTTGGAATTGGTTCACAATAAGTTGGGAGTCTGACTTGACTTCTATCTTTTTAGCTCCCAAGTCCTTAGCCAAAGTTAATCCAGCTATCAGAGCTTCATACTCAGCTTCATTATTGGTGACTTTGAAACCACACTTGACTGCTTGCTATAGTGTGTCACCTTCAGGGGTGGTGATCACAATTCTCAATCTGCATCCACGCTTATTGCTAGATCTGTAGACTGCAAGCTTCCATGTGGCCCTCGACTGGACACATTGGACTTCTTGGGTAGCTGAGACTTGTAGGTCGGGACTGAAGTCGGCCACGAAATCTACTAGAGCTTGAGATTTGATTGTGGTCTGTGGCAGGTAAGTGATGTCATGTTCTCCAAGCTCCACAGCCCATTTCACCAGTCTCCCAGAGAGCTCGAGTTTATCGAGTATGCTCCTCAAGGGGTAGGAAGTGTAGACTGTGATTAGATGCCCTTGAAAATAAGGATGTAGCTTTCGGGCCGCTGTTATTAAAGCAAGTACCAACTGTTGGAACAGTTGTGGAACCCGGATCGGTGTCCCGTGCAATGGGAATGGATCTAACCCGTAGATATCAAGTATGAGTATAATTTTAAAATATTTAATGAAATACTATATTTCATTACGAGTGTATAGGAAAAAACCGGGGCTGAATCGGAGTCCGGAAGCTCAAGAACGAGCAAAAATTAAATTCAGTGAGCGAAGCACACTATTCGCCCACACTATGCGCCAATGACATGTTTTTTAAAAATTTGCCTTTCCCTCAGCTTTCTTTCCAGAGAGTTGAAGGAATTAGGATATATTACCCTAATTGCTTCCAAATCTCCCTAAACACTTCAAAAATACCCACAATTAATTTTTAACATCAAAACCAACATCAACACATGTTATAGAATAAAAATCAAGTTTTTCAAAATATCAAATATTTTTAAAAATTATAAATTTATTCTAAATACGTACTTGCGTAAATTTTGAATCCAATACACAAACCAAATTAGAATCATAATAAGAAATGTCTCGTGAACAATTCTAGGTCACCCAAATGTGGTCAAGTCCTTCTAGAATGGTAGAGATAGCTCTAACCCTTAATCTAGAGTTCCAAACTCTAATTTTATGTCTATGTCTAACATAAACATTTTGACCCAATTACAAGCATATTGTGTTTATGTAGGGGTTTTAGGGGCTAAATCCGGTAACACAGCGGAAACACGGGAAAATCAAATTTTCCGATTTCAAAACTTTTTCTCGGATTAATTAAATAAACATATTTATTTAATTATCCAATAATCAAATTATGAAATAAAATTCAAATAAATCATATTTAAGTGAATTTACCGAATTGCCCTTACACTTGGTACTTTGTCCATTTTAGTCCGAAATTGATCAAATCAATTTTGAATGATTCTAAATCATTTCTAAGATGAACTTAGCATATTAAAAACATCAAAAAACCAAGGGCAACATAAATCCCCATTTTTCTTCATTTGGCCGAATGCACCACTTTGGTGCCAAAGTGTGCACTTTGTCATTTCATGCATCAAAACACATCAAGATGTAATCCAATGAACATGAAACTTTATATGCATCATATACACATCCAAATACACAACATATATGAAAAGACCCAAATTTTGAATTGGTCATGAACCCTAATTTTTCAATTTCTTCAAATTGGACAAATTAGACCAAATTGGTTAAATCAATTACTTCAATCATGTTTCTTCCATCCAACCAAAGTCTCAACACAATGAAACAACTCAAGATCAAATCTAGGTCATCTAAGAGTGGGTCAACAACTCTAGATTAGCAACAAGGTTTCCAAAACCATAAAAGAATACTTATTACTACAATAGTCATAAGCTTCCATCATCATACATGCTCAACACTTCCACCAAAACTTCCATCATCAAAAACACAAAGAATAAAGAAAGAAATAACCTAAGAACATCATATGTTAAAGCCTAGATCCTAAGGAACATTTTCCTTTCTAATAGTAAGTTGGAGAAACTTACTAAAATCCAAGTTTTCTTTGGTTTCTTCTTTCTTTCTCACAAGCTTTCTTTGGTTTCCATTAATGGAGTTTTCTTTTAAAGTGTATTAGGTTATGAATAAATGAAATGAAAAAATAAT
The DNA here is from genome assembly GCA_019454045.1 of Zanthoxylum bungeanum. Taxonomy (NCBI): domain Eukaryota; kingdom Viridiplantae; phylum Streptophyta; class Magnoliopsida; order Sapindales; family Rutaceae; genus Zanthoxylum; species Zanthoxylum bungeanum. The sequence goes on from SKCR01032011.1 coordinate 184,671, forward strand.
ATATACTTGCACCAATTCCACCTTGGCCGAATTTCACTAAAGGAAATGCAAGTCTTGTAATTTCAATTTCATTTCACTTTACATTTGATCAACTTGGTTAAATATCTAAAAACAACTTTAAAGACATTTAATTAAGTCAACAAATGCAACTAAGAAAAATATAAATCTTATATTTTAAGTGTATGGCCGAATTTACTAAGAAATAAAGATAAAGATATTTTCATTTTTCAAACAATTTTGAACAAATATCTTAAGAAGTCAAAATCAATTTGACAACTTTTTTCTTTAATGTAAAGTCAAACATTTACACTTATAATCATTTCCTAACTTTATCATTTGGTGATATATTTATATTTTAATTATATTAATCATTTAACAATTAAATAATTAAATAATTAATTAAATACAAATATATCAAATATATGTATTATATTTACATTAAATATCTCAAATACATATATTGATGATATATGTCAAATACCTTTATTTGACTATTTATTAATGTGTATTTAATAATATCATATATTAAATACAAATACACATTAATTAGGAAATGACGGTTCGACCCGTTCGCATGTATTTTTCGTTTAACGATTAAACGATTTATAAATAATCATCATTATTCATAAATGTTGCTCTAGTGCTCTACGAGTATGTTTCATTATTGAGACTCTCTAGATTCAGGTATATCCGTCACGAAATCCAATTTCATGTCCATAATCTATCCACCCGTAGATTATGACGATCACGGATAAACTAGCTGAATCATACAGGTCGAGGTCATTGCATACGTATAATCCCTCCGTCACAGGTATCCAGATAATCCCAGAGATATAGATGTAAACGTCAAATCTCTTTAGGTATTATCTCGTCGACATATCTATTAGCAATCTCTAAATAACACTCGGAACTTACTTCCAAAGTATACTGTGGCCACAGATTTAACAGACTGCTAAATATATATGGACTACCTATGCTCTGTACACAGAACTGACGGATCATATCTTGACACACACAGGATATCCTGAGGATCGATCCACACCCAACGAACAGGCGGAGGTCTGATCTAAATAGATCGGTGACGTGACTGTCATCTAAGTGTGGAGGATGTCTCATACATCCACAGTGGTATCTCAAGTCGAAGGACCACTATGCTACTCAACCCGAGAAGATTCTTATTGACGTTGGTGTATCATCCACTAAGAATCTTCGATGAGCCGTTCAATGTTTATACACTATAAACACCTACACGTCTATACGAGTCTCTCCAGACTCATGGTTCATTGGGATAAACCATCGGACAAAGTCTCGATATACGACATGTACTGGTCTCAACGGATTTGACTAACCGACCCCGTGTTAGCAAATCTTGACCAGGAACTATGTTTGATAATATACATATAGCAGTGACACTTCCCAATGTCAATTACAAACTAACTTTGTAACTGTGTACTGCATTATATATTATCGGGCCTTTGTCTAATATATACATATCACTAAACCACATTTAGTTTCAATCTAATCGTAATCAGATCGAATACGTATATAAAAACAAGAGGTGCAACCATAAATAAGTAATATTATGGAATAAGGGGATGTTCGTATTCATGAGTCAGACATAAATACGGTCCGGATTGGCGCTCTGAGCACCAACCCCAACAGTTTATACTTCTAAAGCATCCTAACATAATTAATTAGCTTAATTTCAACATTATGTATCTAATATATAATTCAACATTATATGTCTCACTAATGAAAAATATAGCTTTTAGAGAAGATCAAACTTACTTAGCAAGGTTGATTCAAAAATCCAATCTACTTATCTTGGTTGAAATGTTTGGAGAACTTCCAAGGATTAGCAAGCTTTACTCCAAGATCCAATCTTGATTCCAATGCTAGCAAGCTTCACCCCAAGATCCAATCTTGATTTCTCCTAAATGAAATATTGTAGAGACCTCACAAAGCTTCTCTAAACACTTCTCTAATTTAGGCTAATTTCTCTAATACTTGCTTGTATTTAGCTTTCTTAAGCTTTTTCTTTTCTTAATTAAAACCTTCATAAAGCTTGCTATTTATAGCAAAACTTAGGTAATTTTTAATTAATAAAAGTTGTAATCAACTTTTAGGTGGGCTTAATGTGATTTGTGCAAATATGTATAATTAGGTGTGACTAATCTCCATTGTCTACCACTTTGATTTAATCCAATTGAATCAAGACAAAGATTAGGAAATGGATTAGTTAAATATTTGCCACTTTGATTTAATCCAATTAAATCAAGCCAAAACCACCTATCATGTCGACATGTCCTCGATTCTTCATAACTGATGCGATCGACTTTGGCCAAAGCTTTAAGAATTGTGACTTTACTCATACGGATACATAAACCCCTTTTGGTACACATACGGGCCGACAGATCCTATATTGCTTCGCACTTGATTACTGAGTGTATCGGTCCACACCCAACAAACATCTAGAGGCCAGACCATGAAAGGTTTATGACATACATGACACCAAAGTGTGGAGGATCTCGAACAAAATCAATGTTATCCTATAGTCAAAGTATTACATATGCTACTCGACTCGAGGAGATTCCTATTAACGGTGGTGTGTACTTCCAACTATTAGGAATCACCTGTGAGTCATTCATTATTTGGTCCAATCAATATCTACATGTCTATACGAGCTTTCAAAGCTCACGGTACATCGGGTTAAACCATTGGAAATCCAATTCCAATATATGACATGTGCTAGTCTTCTAGGTTATGAGAATTCGACCGTATTCCAAAACTAACGACTATGACTATTTACTTTAAGAATATTTTATAATAGTAATATTTATCCCAATTTCGGACCACTTGGTGTCCAATATTATTACAAGACTATTCTAAGGTCAATGTAATTTTTAGCATATCTATACATCAATCTAATACGCATAATGACAATACCATTGTAGTTATTTTATTAATAAATAATAAAATGTACAATACATCATTTGGATTGGCGCTCCAAGCACCAACTCCAACACCAACTAGGCACAACCCCAAGTTCTGTGATAAAATTTCTAATCCAAACAATTTCTTTAGCCACTTCTGAAGCCGCTATAAATTCCGCCTCAGTGGTGGAATCAGCTGTTGAACCTTGCTTTGAACATCGCCAACTAATCGCACCACCGTTAATGGTAAATATGTATCCTGATGTAGATTTTTTATCATCTGGATCTCCCTGGAAGTCGGAGTCTGTATAACCCTTAACTTATAGCTCATTTTCTCCATATATAAGAAACTTATCCTTAGTACCTTTAAGATATTTCAGGATATGTTTCACAGCTGTCCAATGATCATTACCTGGATCAGATTGATATCGGCTAGTCACACTGACACCGAAACTGATGTCAGGTCTTGTACATAGCATATAATACATTATGCTTCCAATACAAGAAGCATATGGAAAGTTAGACATTCTAACTCTCTCTTCCTCAGTCTAAGGTGCCATTTTCTTCGAAAGATGTATGTTGTATCGGAAAGGTACATTTGCAGTCTTGCAGTTGGTAAAATCGTACATTTCTAACATCTTATCTATGTACGTCGATTGTGACAATCCTATAAGCTTCTTATCTCTATCCATGTAGAGCCTTATACCTAGTATATAAGAAGCTTCACCCATATATTTCATGGAAAAGTTCTTGCAAAGGTAGGCTTTCACACTTTGAATCAATCCTATATCATTTCCTATAATAAGGATGTCATCTACATACAAGACTAGGAAAACTACCATGCTCTCACTCACTTTCTTATAAACACATGGTTCTTCCTCGTTCTTGATGAATCCGGATAATCTAATTATCTTGTCAAAACGACGATTCCACATTTGGGATGTCTGTTTAATTCCATAAATAGACTTTGGAGCTTCCAAACCAAGTTTGAAGTCTCACTGGATACGAAACCCTCTGGTTGTTCCATATAGATATCCTCCTCAAGGAATCTATTTAGGAAAGTGGTTTTCACATCCATATGCCATATCTTATAATCATGATATGCAGCAATGGCTAAAAGAATCCTAATGAATTTTAGCATGGCTACTTGTGAAAAAGATTCCTCATAGTCAATCCCAGGACGTTGAGTGTAACCTTTCGCTACCATTCGGGCCTTAAACATTTCCATCTTTCCATCGGGCCCTCACTTCCTTTTGTAAACCCATTTATAACCAATAGGTTTAACTCCTTCAGGAAGTTCAACTAAGTCCCAGACTTGATTGTCATGCATTGAATCCATTTCAGATTTCATGGCTTCCTGTTATTTTCCCGAATCGATATCCAATATCGCTTCTTTATACATAGTTGGATCTGTTTCCTCCAAGTGGAAAACATCAAGGCTCGTATCAGATATTAAAAACAGTCTTTCAGGAGGCCTTGATATTCTATTCGACTTACGTAGAACCTATGTTGTAGATCATTCACATATTTGGATCTCTAGTTCCATCTCAGGTTCCATACTGTTGAGATCAAACTCATCAAGTTCAATCTTTCTACAACTCCCACTATTTCTCAAAAATTTATTTTCAAGAAAAGTGGCAAAGCGAACAACAAATACATTTCGTTGCTCAAAATCATAGAATTGATAACCCAAATAGTTTTCATGATATCCAACGAACCTATATTTATACCCTCTGGGTGCTAGTTTATCCCGCTGCGTGATTCTAACGTATGCAGGAAACCCTAAATCTTTAAATATCTAAGAGTTGGATTTCTACCGAACTATATCTGATAGAAGGTTGTAGAAACAGCTTTTGATGGAACCTTATTA